>JAUOZQ010000170.1:0-130920 GCA_030710315.1 Anomotaenia brevis
GTTAATGTTGACAACTCTGAGAGTGAATGAACTCCGGTCGGCAGAGGGGAGCAAATTTAGGATTTGAAAACGAAGAATGCAATAGCGGCAACATCTCTGACAGAAGTGCAAATTTGATTTCTTGCTTGAAATTCAACACGTCAATTGCTTCAATGTATGGAACACGCCCTTATTTTACTTTGGTATAATTCCGTTATTAGCCCAGGAATTGCTTAAACCAAAATCCAAGGAGCTCACAACATGGGCAGCAGAAGCACTTGCTTCCAAAGAAAGTGTCAGAAAATGCCCATTATTATCATTAAGGATTCCAAATAAGCACTTATTAACAGCGCAATTCACAAGGAATACTCGATAAAGCAAGAGTTCGTTTGTATTTCCAAACAGAGCCATATTGAAGAGGAACACACAAGGAAGCTGACATGCAAGATTTCCATAACAAGCAGCGGTGCACTCACTGAAGACGAAGAAGAAGAAGATATCAACATCATATAAATCGAACTCAGTGTTTTTGGCGAGAATACGAAGACAGTTTCTGAAAGGAGGCTTTAAATTCATGTTTCATGTTTCATAATGGTCAACTTTTACAGAAATTAAAATGCATTAAATAAATCGCATTCAAATGACCAGTGAGTACAGTTGACGAAAGCTCATGGTTATTCACTTCGATCAATTAGCACAATTTGAGGTCACTTATCAAATTCACTTCTGTCAGCAATGTCAAATATGCCTGTTCGCATAAGAGAGGTGTTGTTAACTGAATAAATGATTAAGGCCGCTTCAATTGCATAGGTTAGGAGCCCTTCTCACCTGGATATAAGAGGAAACTCGTATTCCACTTCATAGCTAACGGCTATCAGGCACTGTAAGGTAAACACTTTGATACAAATATCACCGCTGACAGGGTCATTTTGAATGCTCAAAAACTCAAAATAAAACCCTTGATTCAACTCGTCAGGTACCTTTGAAAACGTCTCTACAGTAACGGAGTAGCTAGGCTGTGACATGGTTTTCAACGACATTTCCTTAACAACTACCTACTTCAAATCCACCATGGAATCAATCCACACTCTCAGAGTGCATTAATTTAGCGTAGGGTTGCAAGTATCGCGAGCCAAACTGGAGTTTAAGACAACCAGAATTGATCTGTCAGTTTGCTTAAAGTAACTTTGGCTCCTTATAATTAAATCCCCCAAACAACAATTAGGTACATGTTGAAATTCACAACATTTTACAACTTTAGACTCTCCCTAATTCAGCTGAAAATAATCCAAAATATGTGAAACAGAATCGCAACGATGCCTAGAATTAGTGTGCGAGTGCACATGCTTATCCATCGGAAATTACTAAATCATAAGCGTTTGAACATTTCAACATTTCAAGCTTCTAGAATAGGGAATCGCAATTAATTGAGATGCCCTTTTTGATTTGAATTTTTCCTCTCGCCTAAATCTAATCAAGCTTAAAGTAGTACCGTTTTTAATTTGATCCCTAATTTTGCACTTTTAAACTTGACTCAACGGAATCGAGTCTTTCAAAGTACACCTTTTGAGAATTCAACTAATCCAATAAAGTGCTCGATTTGTCTAATTTCTATGCCAATGTCTGGTGGTAAAGACATCTAGCCTGAGCAGACAGGCTCAGAAAATAAATTTCTTTGTGCGCCTGTCATCTGCCACCACCCTTAATCCACTGAGCCTCCTCCATACAAGGCTCTTAGAAGTTAAGCTTTTGGTGATTAGTTGGGCTATTGTGGAAATTATCCATTGTCTAGATAATAATTGCGTTTTAGCTTCACAGCTGAATGCTTCATTGAGGTCCTTGTTTGTGTTTCGATACGGATACCAATGGTTTCCCAATCGATTTCCACTTGTCATGCATTATTGATTGATTACAAGAATGGTGACATTTGTCGAATTAGGTGTCAGAAGAAGATCACGTGACTGAATTGTGTAAGAGTGTGTGATAGTTAGATTGGCTCTTACCCTGCTTGAGATGGCTCGATTAATGCTTAATGAAGATACTGTAGAAAAGGATGAGAATAATGTGGAATTCAAAGAACTCTTCTAAGGCATTGCAAAAGACGATTCTTCAAATTATTTTTAAGCTGCAAAATAGTTATCTATAGGTCTGGAGAATAAGATAGACGCTAAGATATTTTCTAAAATCAACCTGATTATGTCATTACGCGTTGGAATCTAGTTTCAAATATCTATGCACTGTTTCTAACTAACCTGAAAAGCATTTGCTCGCATTGATTGCGCCATCAAGCGTAGTCGTGCGCTCACTCATCTCGCAGATGCCAAAATGTCCTTTGCGGTGCATAATTCGATTAAATGAGTCAACTTTGGTGCGTCAACCAATGCCGTGGCTTCAAGCACAACCACCACTTCAAATTACACATAAATTGCTCGTCATTTGCGATCTACTGCCGCAGCTCACTGAAACATGTCGGTATGTTGATCGAATTGGAGGTCTTAGTGTCTAAAAATTATTATATTGACTGATTAAATGGCAATTTTTATTAATTTGCAGATTTTAAAGCTGTTCATCCTTATTGCTTTGATTTGTGTGGCCTATGAAGTGAATGCAAGTAAGTTAAATTTGCAAAAGCAAAGAATTATAAGAAAAAAATGCTTTAGGCCTTATTTTTGGGTTAGATTAATTTATATAATACGCAGAAGGCTTCGGCAGTTGATTTAACGTCGTCTGCTTTTTTTCCTTTTTGCTGACAGAAAATGTGAGCTCATTTTCGAGCCCTTATGTTTCTGTTTTTTGTGGAAATCAATACGAATGAGGATCTTCTTCATCCTTCAAATATACCTTTTGTTTAAACAAATTTTAGAACAACACCAACGTGGCGCTAATTCTGGAAGGCGGTCGGTGATATGGAGGGGATCTGATTCTTACCCTGGGTACAAGAGAGCTTCGAAGAAATATCCCGATTTTAAAGCAGCGGCTGAAAAGACCAATGCAGGTGTAGGTGTCAAGGGATCAAGCACATACGAGCGGTATAAACGCCCCTCAGGCTCTAAAAAGCCTTCTTCATCCTCAAATCATGGATACAAGTTCCCGCTACACAATGAACGCAGAGACGATCCTAAATATAGAAAAGGACTAGATGAACTAGCTGCTCTCATGTAAACCTTACTGTAATGCAGTTTGTATTAAAGTATAAATTTCTTGGCAAAGTTGAGCTATGTAATAAATTTGTGGTAAAATATGCATTGACTTTTGTGGAAAAACATTATACCTCGAATATGATAAAAAAGGTAGTTCTGTATCTTCGTGGAAAGAATTTTCTTTACCGGCCTTGTAGAGGTTAGTTGGATGAACATTCGGCTGAACTTTGTACTCTACACTTGTTGAACACTTGAGAACCTAAACTGAAGTCAAACGGCTTGTTTAAGTGGACGAAAAGGCAGTTTAACTCAAGTCATTTTGAGTTTATAGGGCATGAAGATTGCCATTGTCTACTTCTATTAAGACCTTAACCTTTGTGAGCGAGATGAACTCGAATTCCTCCAAATTATGAATAAACAACACTCGGATTTTTTCCTTCTCTCTATTCCTGACCAAGGTAAAGAGAGAATGCGATCTAATCTGTTAGAACAAGTAGAAGCTAACCTTAAATTAGCAGTATCTCTTGAGCCACACATGCTTTCTTAGCAATTTAACCAACTCTTAAAATTTTGTTTTAATGAACAGCCAACATGGCACTGTAAAGATGTCTGTGTGCCAAAATAGCAGGCATGGTAGCAATCCAGCGCAAACGAAAACTCTTATGTTATAGTGTTTAGAATCTTCCAGTGTCTCCTTGTGTGATTGACCTTTGGCAGCTGTAGAAGATATTTAACGACTCGAAAGATAAAGTTTTGTTCCTATTGTGTTAAAACTAAGTCTTCTTGGTCTTGCTTGGTTAGAGGTACTCTGACTCTTGAATTTGGCACGCTACTGGAGCCATTAAATGTCACTCATTTGCTCCGATCTCACGCAATCTGTCTCATGAGACCCCTGACTTAAAAATTCTTTGACATTTCACAAAATGTCGAGATATTAGAGTTTATTTAAAGGTGGTATCCTCGAAAAATAGAGATTTATTCGATATTATTTAAAATTTCAGGAGCAAAATCTTGTAGCTGCATTAGATAGCTTTGCGATAATCATAGTGCGAAGCTGTAACCTCTATTTCAAACGCTCAAGCCTCTTTTGTTAACAAGATCATTTAAATATCATAGCACAACCCTTCTAAGACTCAAGACGAATAGACACTTCGAAGTTGCAGTCTTGTGGAGAGCGACTTTTTTCTAGTGATCTCATTTTTTCTCTCCTTAATTCGTGTTGGTATTCAGAAGAAATATAAAAGTTCTCAATGCTTGAATAAAAACACTAACGTTGAAGAGGACTCATGCATTGCTAAATCCAGCTGACGCATGAGTAAAACGCGTGGGAATATTTTTTCATACAAAGTCAGAAGTCGCACTGAAGCCATGGTCTTTGCAATCGTTGATTTTTAATCGGTAAAACTATCATTTCTCCTTTCAAAAGAACTCTCAAAGTAGCAGGGCATCATTATTCGCATCCTAAACATTTTAGCATATCACCATTTTGTGAAATTGATCTAGAATCAATAAATTCCGATTTTGAAATCTTGTAAAAAGCAGAGATGTGGTTATATATATTTGAAAAAAAGGCTTAGCTTTAAATAAAAGCAGGTAAGGCTCTTTGCCAAGGAAAAAAACTAGTCCAATCAGAAAGTTTTTGGAGATAGTAAAATGCCGTCACCTTTGCATATTCGCATGTCGTGGCAGTGAAATCTGCTCCACTTTTAACAATGTGGTGATTTAATTTGACATTTTGATTAATTTCATATTAACAGGCAAATAAGTGCGTCTCAGAACAAGGCGTAAGTAGCCTTGAAAACGTCATGAAACATATAACTCAACACAAGAGTGGCGGGTATGAATTGCTAGTTGTGTTTCCCACGGCAACACTCATTTAAGATGCTTCACCTTTAAACAAAAAGTTCTTGTGAGTTTAAGCAGGCACTGTTAGAATGAATCACGCGGAATGGAGCAAGGCAAGCTCGGTTTCAACCAGTTTCTACAAGCTGAAGCCTTGTAATGGCTCTGTGCACTCACAATATTTATGGCTGCTCAATGTTTGAAATCTTTTACAACAGAGCATACGAACTCTTTATTAATTACATTCTTCCTAGAAAACCCGAGGAGCTATCATTCGATGAGACCATTGCATTTCTACGTACCTTATTTTCAGACGAAAAGTCTCTTTTTAATTCCCGTTTCCAGTGCTTTAAAGTCTTGATGGAGTCTGGAGAAAATATTAGAGACTACACAACCAGAGTCAACAAACTCTGTTCCGAGTTCCAGTTCAGCCGTTTCTCATATCATTACCTACAATGTCTCATTTTTATATTAGGCCTTAAGAGCACCAAGTTATCTTCCGTCCGAGCCCAACTCATGGCTCTCCTGGACAAGAATCCCTACACGACTGTCCAATAGCTAGCGGATGCTTTCGTTTGACATGGGGATATCGTAGCAGACACAATGTTGGTGCTCAATACAGCTCACTGCTAGCTTTGAACATAGAAACTTAAGCCATACCTGTCAACTTACAATTTCTTAATAGGGAAATGCTTTCGCTGATAGGTGTTAAAATGACATTTCTATTTTAAATTAAGTCATTACTTTTAATTTATTTTAAAACACTGCACCGATCGTTTATTGATTAAACTTCACCTTTTGTTATGCAGATTTAAACAAATGTGTTCGAAGAGTCACTTCAAATTCGAATTGTCGATTTCACGGTATTCTCTATAGAATGGATACCGCATCACGTAGTTCTGAAATTCTTGCAGAAATGCAGGCTCATAATCAATTTCATCCCAGGTGTCAATACCGTCAGAAATATCATTCTTCGCCATTGGAGCTCCTAAATTATGAAACAGCTACTTAAAATTTATCAGCATATTTTTCTGTGATATTTGTGGGTAGCTTACCTTCAATGGAAAACTTGTGAAGCATTACATAAATTGCAAATATAGCAGCTACCTGAAACAGACAAAATCTTGGCAATTTATGCTGCTATAAAATTTAAACGGTAATTTAAATTTCCATCTAACGTACAATCATTTCCATCACTTAAGGCCTGAAATACTTGTTTCATCGGCTTTATATACTAAGGGTTGGTAAATATTTTGGCAAACCTGACTCGTTGACCTGCGATCTCGAAGTGTAATCTGTTTACCAGTCATCATAACCGGAAGCGCTTGATAGACTATTCTTTGAAGTTGCAAATTCAAACACTAATTGCGCTGTCTGCAAGTTTCCAATTGAGACAAAGGGTCTTAGATTCTCCTTGGAGCAAACTTCTGGTGTCATTGGTTCTCTTGTATTTATGAAGATTTCACTTTGGGGCTGCAAACTTTGGTAGTGCTGTTGCATAGAAACACTCTAACTTTTTTGCTATGATTTTTGAAAATGTTATAGTTAATCAAAGCCTGATAATACCCAAATATTTTTTTTGTTTGTTGCCTTTGTTTTTTGAGAAGATGTTGAATAATCGTATCCTGATGTTATTGTGAAAGTATGAGTCCGGTTCTTCGTTCGCATTCATTGTAATTTGGCTGTTTTAAGTTATCAACAGAATTTTGGCATACCACTATTACCGTGAGAGCAACTGCGGCAGTCAGTTCCTTTGTTTTCCCCCTGTGTGCGTTTACCGACTGTGTCTTTAAACAAGATCGTGGCATGTTCACATATGAAATGAATGCAGTGGCTGAAATCGGTCACATTTTGGTCGACAGAAAAACCCCAACCTATTCTCTGTCTAATGGTCACTTTTTTTATTATATAAATGCTCTTTTCCGAAAGGATTTTGTCATTATAAATATGGGCGATTCTGACTCATTATTGGTAAAACTGATATGAAACCTATGGACCGACGCTTTGAGTAAAAAGGTGATTAGGAAACAATTTCATGGTGAGGCCTTATTTCACTAGAAAAGCAACGTCTTCCAACTCATATTGGTCTGAACACCTTCGAGTCATCTGGCTCACCTAAGGAACTACCAAAAAAGAGGAACGTGAATTTGGAACTAGCCTCACACTGCCTGACGAAATGACTCAAGTTTATAAAACAGTTAGGGGATTATTGTGGTGACCCTATCAGGTCACGCCTGCACCTAATGAGAGTTCATCTCCTGTGACCGAGTGCTGTGACCCTATCTAACTGGTCTATTCGTTTAAAGGTTCATTAGGCCACTCAAATCCTAACACAACTGTACACACTTTTACACACACAAACATCTAATAGGCAGCTTTTTGCGGTAAACCCTTCACCTCTAACACTACACCAGACATCAGTGGTACTTGCTTTGAGGTCAGAACTGTACATGGTTGAAGCCTAATTGGACGTTCATTGGTAACTAATATTGACATATTTTCAGGTAGAGGCCACATTTGCAGTCACACTTGGAGCGTTCGATCAGACACAAGGGCGTCCGAAAGTGTGATTTTCTTGTGTGCTTGGGCACAACAATCCTCTTGGTGTTTGTGTTGGCTGTATCAACATTCGAGAAAATTTTGACAGTCAGCAAAATCTTCACAAAACGGTAACTTACCGGATGGGCCGGAATCTTTTTTAGGTCAAGTCGGAAAACTACGCTTTTATTTATCTGCAGCATCTCAAATCAGACAGAGTTTGTATTTAGGAACAGGTTTTATGATTGTGGAAAAACCGATTTATTTTGAGCAAAGTCTACTATTAGTTTTAGATTAAACTATTATGTAAAATATTATTAAATTGAATAAAAGATTTTGGCAAAGCCTAAAAGTAAGAATAATCTGTCGGGGGATACTAAGGAAAGTTTTAAAGACTATAAGCTAAATTCCTTTTTTAAATAATTCTGCAGTTGTTTAAAAAATATTCTTAGGACTCAGGAATCATAACAGAGTTGACATTTTTAACTTTTTTTTACTAATTTATTAAGACTGAATTTATGTGACGGTATCTGCATTAGACCTAGCATTGGTCATACAATTTCGCGTTGTGAATGAAACTTCAGAGAAATATCATACATTTTAAATATCTTCAAAGACAATTGTGCGTTTCTATTAAATGTATTTATTAAGTACGTCTCTCTATTAATCAATTCCATATTTTTATCTTTAATTTTTAGTAATCCTATTTAGTAGGCATTTTTTACTACCTTTTTACATTTCTAAAATGAGCATCTCATTTTAAATTGAAGAAAAAGCACAGAAAATAAAAAATGCTTTATCATCTATAACAAATAAGTTATATGATTTAATTTTTTTCCTTTAAATTTTTACTTAAGAGGGTGAAATCAAATTTTATAAGGACTGATTGATTTCTTTTAATTCTGCACGGAAGTTCGTCAGAAGAAATTTTATCTTATAAAAGTTTACTATGAGTACAAAAAATGTAATGTTTCATGAAAAAGTAATTTAATATTGTTTAACAAAGTCTGGTAAGGTTTTATTAAGACATTTAATTCTAAAGCACTTTATTAGATTTAAATTAACACATTAAGTTATTATAAATGTCTGTCATTGATATAGGCAAAAATCAATTGCAACTTCTTTTCTGAAAAACCTTAATAAAAACCGGATGAACCTAAAACAAAAAGCAATTTAATTATATTACTAAAAAGACCAAATTTTTTAGGTTAATAAAAGAATTAGCTTTTTTAATTTATTTATCCTTGGCGATCTTTCAACGAAATTCACTTTATTTTATATTTGACTCAAAGAGAGTAATTTGCGATCTCTAAATCCGAGTGCTTGCTTATTTCGTTTATGAAGCAAGTATAAATTAAGATATTTTTTAACCAAAATCAAAAAAATTAAAAGTGCCAATTTATCAAATTATATTAAAACACGATTTGTTGGACTTTTTAACAAAAGACGTGAGCAAAAGTGAAGGGATTCTTAATTTCTGTTAAAGCATCAAATTAGTGAGCCTCTTTTATGTCAAAACACTTATTTTTACACAAAAAATTGCTAGGATACTTTACATGATTTTTTAATCATCAATGCTTAAAATTGAAAAAGTTCTCTCCAATATTTTTACTTTTTTGCATTTGAATGCGTTCTCATTAAATGTTTTATGTTATAACAAGAGTTGTAAATATTTATTGTTGTTGATTCTAAAGCCTCATAGGCATAAATTGTGCCAATTTGTATTCGAGATCTTCGAAAGCATTCAAACCATAAAAAAAGTTTAAAAATTTCTGCTGTTTCACATTCAAAATTTACTCTATTTGGATGGATTTGTCCTTACTTTTCCTTAATGCACGTAAAATAAATCCTTCTTCATAATTCCTACTTTATACTTGCTCTCTAAGTAAATTTTATTAGAAATCAAACTCGAAATTTAAGCGGTTTAAATGATTAAAAATTCGGGCTTCCTTTGGGCAAAACAAATCAAATTAATTCATGTTATGACATTTAAGTTATCTCTGATGCATAACCGGTTTCGGTATTCGACTTCATAAGTCACTCTTACTTGGTTGTGTTACAATCAAAAGACGAAATAAACCAGCGTGCCAAGCCTTAGACAACAAATCAATTTTTTGTGATTTAGCTCTTTAAAAGCGATCGTTAATAAGAAAATTATGCGCTTTACAATTTCTGCCTCGAATGAAAATCAAAATGATTGATTTAAAACACTGCATTCACCTCCATGGTTTAATTAATATGGGGTTATGAATAACAATTAATTTCATAATAAAATATCAAAAGTAGTGAGAGGCGATCATTTTTTGTTTACATTTTCTTGAATGTTATAAATAGTAGAAACAATTTATAGAAAAAAATAAAAAAATACAGGTCCAGAATTCCAAACATTTCTATCTTTACATATTACCTAAATGCTAATTATGCCTAAAAGAAGAATATCAAGCCTGGAATTTAAAAGAAGCAAAAAACTTTATGAAATTAATATATATTTAATTATTGACATTTTAAATTTTAACTATCACTGATATAAAATAGATTGTAACATTTATTTCTGATTCCTCCGATATTAAATAATATTATTATTCAAGACTAAGTGTTTCCAAGATTTAATTGCAAAAAATGCGGTCATTTAATGCACCGAAAATGTTTGGCATTTTTAAAATTTTTGTTGCGTTTACAGAATTATCATATATAATACAATTTTGTTTGAATCAGACTGAATTGTTCTCGAAAAGTCTGGGGTAAATTTATTTTTAAAGTGGAAATACTAGTACCTATTTTTTGGAAGATTTGGTAAGCAATTAGGAAATCCCAAAATAATTACATCAATGTTCATTTCCAAGAAGAAAATCTAAAGTAAATAAATTTAAGGTAACCAAACAGAATATGTTTTAATGGAATATTTGTCCATTTTTGTATGTCGGTTTCGAAAAAGTATAAAATGACTAGTTCATACTAACTTTTGAATGTTCTTTAAAAATATGTTGGTCACTTTTCCAAAAATGAATTAATTAACAATTAAATTTTGCACTCTATCGTCTTATGTGGTTAAGCTTCCAGAAACAAAAAACTAACTTTTATGCTAGTGTTATGGATTTTAAGTGAATTTTGCACAATTTTTACTATAGGAAAATAAGTGAGTTGAAATTCCTTCCTTTTTTGCAATGATAGATAAAACAACATTATAAGTTCTTATATAAAATATTTACAATACCTAACCTGTGTTTAGACAAAAAAGTTCTCTTTTAATCAAATTAAGTAATAAAATGAATTGAGAATCCAGAAAAAGTGTTATTTCGCATTAAAGTAAATGTTAATATATTATATATAATGTGCAAAAAGTGCATAATTACAATACAAATGTGGCAAAGGTGGAATTTGTATATTACCTATCGTTTACAAAACATACATGCTTTTCTAAATGTAACCATGACAAAAAAAGAGAGGACACAAAATCTATTTACTTTACACTTTGACACTTTTTTAAATTTTGCAAATGTAAAATCAAGCTAAGAAACCCCTGAAAAAATACTCTGAAAAAGTTAAGCTAAAATTTTGGCAAAGTGTGTAAAAATCATGTTCACATTTTCTTTGACTTTAATAAGATCTTCATATTACAAATATAAATGTCGATCATAAACGTTTCACAGAACGTGTTGTTAAGTTAACATTCATTAATTAAATTAATTAATTAATTAAGGTATTGCTTGAAGTCACTTCATTTTGAAATTATGCTAATGAATTATTATTTTTTTAAAAACTGAAATAAACATTAATTACTGATCAATATATTCAAAAAACCTAAAACAATTCATTTTCAACTATATGAATCCCAACTGTAAATCTAATTGTATTTTATAATGGCTTATTTTCCTAAACAAACATCTTAATGTTAGCACATCTTCAAATATTCAATAAATAAAAACATATTAATCGATAAATAATGTTGGTTTGTTTCATTACAAGAGTTCTGGGATGGAACTGTCAAGTGAAGCTATTACGTCTATTCAGTTTACGCATACTACCCACCAAATCGAATAGACGGCGGGGCAGGTTCCAGTCTGTTTGTTGTACTTGTCAATAGACGATATGGTTGATGTCGCCATTGTGGATTCCGCCTTCCACCCATGATTAGACCAAGCATATTGACCCTAGCTGTAAATAGAAAAATGAACTGACTCAGTTAAGCACAAAATATAATCATGTTATTACAAATAAGTTGTTTTCAAATTGTGTCCTCATTTTAAAAAGGAACGAACCCCTTAGCATAGCACTGGATTCAGCCTCCTTGACAATGACCATTATCGAGGCTAAAGTAAAATTTTTTTGGAATTCACTAACCTAAAGCAAAGACTAATAGAAGTTGTTGTGAATTCATGTGGCTGGGTTTTGTTTACCTTTAATATGCAATTGCAATATATAAATGCAACAAAACTGATAGACAGGACTCATAGATATTTCAACCATTAGAAGGCGATACAGATAACTTTCACAATTTATATTGCCGTGGAGCAAAATATTAATATAAATTTTTATGCGGAAAGTGGACAAAATTAAAGATAATTCCCTAGAATAATTAAACGAAATGATTGATTGAATTGTACCCAACAAAAATGGTCGCGAATAGTTTTTTTCATTTATTTTATTTAAGATTAAATTAAGGGTTTTATAACGTATGCAGATATGTTTATTTGTAATTCTTTTTATTATTAAATGCGTTTTTGTAACCGCTGTTTATCGAAATTAGTAAAACTCAATCATATGATGCATTTCCCAAATACTATTTGGTTTATAATTTGTCGAAATAATTTTATAATTGCATATATATTTTATATGTTCAAATGCAATGTGGACCAGAAAGTGTGCAAATTTATTATGAATATTTTGCTATTTCAAACTGTAATAAGATATTTAGGAATGCTTTTCAAGGGAGTTAGTATTGCTTATTTATCAAAAAAATTTCAGTTCTATAAGGTTGAATCAGGCGTTTTCAAATTTCACTCCAGTAATTGAAATTCCTAATCCCGAAAATTTCCGTTTGGCTGTTGTTAATCTTGTTGGTGGTCGAAATTTTAAATATTGCAACGGCAGCATAGAAAGCACACCAGAGCAGCCATATGCTGTCTAATTATTTTAGATTCATTAAAATGTTAATTTAAACTTTGCCGTGTATGTTCAACAAAAAATTAATTACCCTGGAAAACATGAATTTGTAGTACATTAATATCTTTTGACCTTATCGTTTTCCATTTAGAAGGAGTAAGAAAAGCACCACTATCTGACATTAGAAAACTTCATCTAAATCGAGTAAAGCAGCCCGGTAAAGTAAACAGCAACCAAAAGTCAGCTTTAATGTTTAATAAAATATAATACCACTGTCTAGCAAAACCAACTGGTACTTTTGAGATGTTGTAAAGAGTAAATTGGCAATTTATCTATGTGTTTTTTATGTATCGAATGCTGTAATAAAAATCCACGTTTTTCACGGGTGTGGCAATTAACATAATTTTCTATAAATTTAAAACTCTGCCATATAAGTTAGAACACGGACTGCGGATTCGGTTATATTGTTTCTTTAGCTTAAGCACCTTAGGGTTTTTTTATTTCATTTGAATTACAGCGAAATTCTAATTAATTTTGATCAGGAGCGGTTAAAAAAACCAAGTAGGCTTAGAGACTAAATTAAATCTACTTAGACTTTAAAAAATAAAAATCGAAATTTATTATTTATTATTTTGTATAAAAAGCTAATATTCTCATCGAGAGAAATCGTTAGACCGAATTTTTGCACATGAATAGGCAATTTATCTAAATTAACCTGCAGGTTATACTGAAATATAAATTTAGGTTTTACAATTTCTTTCAATATTCACTCTATTCAAGATTTCATTTTATATTTATATACAATTTTTTCCAGAAGCATTAAAAATAAATATGCCGGTTTCTCCAGAAAAAAAGTATAGATTATTTTTAATCTGGTTGATGGATGCAAATTGAAATATTGCAATGGCTTTTTATTTATTTATATTGTTTCCTGAAACGATGTTAAAAATTTTATAATCAACGCAGAGGAATACAATTGTAGATATGTCTTAAAATACATCTAAATGTTAATTTGATATTGCTGTTTATAATTAAGTAATTTAAAAATACTGTGTACTCTTTTATATTTAAGTAGAATAGAATCTGTAAATTTTTAGTCATTAATTTAAAAAAAGTATTTTTGAAAAAATATAATGTTTTTTATTCAGCCCACTCTCGGGTAGTCACTATGTACGGTAATTTAATGGATATTGTGGGTTAAACTGACGCATGTGTTCTCAGAAATAATTCAACAATGAGAAAGCATTTATCAGGCTACGGAAACACAAAAAGTAAATTAAAAATGCACATTTCGATGATTTTGCAAAAATGTTAGATTATCAAGCATTTGCTATGTCATGCGCACTTTTTTCCAGAAGACATTACCAAGTAAGAAAAGCCGACTTAATGTTAAGAGTTTCAAAACACCAACCAGATTGATTGTAACTACAGTGTTCTCACAGGAAAACGGGTATATTTAATTTTTTTGCATTTGCAAAATTTTGAAAAACATGAATTTTAATTGCATCCCCGGTTAGGGTGGATTTTGAAAGCCCTTTTTAACTCCTGTAAAAGGATATATAATTTAAATAGCACCTATTTTGGTTGAATTTATTTGAGCATTTTCAAGCTGTTTTACTTGGATAATCTTCGTAATTTTAACACTTTACAAATTTATATATCAAACCTTTTAGCTATCTGGCCAAATTGCATTTGAATAAACATATAGTATATACAAGCTGTTTTAGAATCTATTAGGCAGGTTAAAAAAATTGTTTGTTTCATATCATACGAACAAATTTTGGATATTTTTAAAAAGCAAGATATTGTTTGCAAAATGTCACAAATTAAACATTAAATTATAATTAACAATGGACAAAAACCGAATTGACAACTAGTTTAATTTTAAACATTTTATCGATTATTTTACAAAATTTCCGTTTTGCAGTGCTAAACGATCCATAATAAACCAATGAATATTAATTAAAATATAAATAATAAACTCTTAGTAATACACCTTTTATATAATACACAGGTGGTAATCAATGGCTCATATTCAGCATTTAAATATTACTTTACTTATTATTCGAATATATAAATAAAACTAGATAAGTTAATTTAAAGTTATGAAAAACTACAATGTTTTAATTCATTCACGAATAAAAGACAATTGGGCTCATATTGGACTTGTTACTGCTGTTACTAATTTATTGATTTTCCAGATACGATTTTCATTTAAATATTTTTTAAATAAATTACAGACGTAGTTTTATTTTTTAAATAATTTGATTCCATAAACATCAAAGAGAGAAACCAAAACACACTTCCGTGAACAGGTTTTCATTTTGATATCTAAACAACTACAATTTATTTCATGAAATGTTCTTTCAAATTTGCCCTTATTTTTATTCTCCTCGATTACCATATATTTGGAAAGAGAAACAACTTTTTTAAACATAAAAAATAGCGACAGAATTAATATCATTTTCAACAAATTTAATTCAAATTAACCCAATATGAGTAAATCAGCCAAGTTAAAATTTGAAGCTTACGTTTCGCATAACCTGATTTTATTTATTTATTTCCCTTAAACAATCTTTTGAATTTTGTATATTTCTTTAAATTTTGCATAGAAATTTCAAAATTATCAGGTTTTGTCATTGGTATTAAATATTAGTGACTTTGAAGAAGTAAAACTGTTTTTAATAAATAAATAAAAGAAATGGTCACTTAAACAAAGCCTCATTTTTTCTTTTGATTTTTATAACAGCGATTTGCTTTAGTTAGTAATTTTCCTGGAAAAAACACGAATTTTTAATCTGTAAATCTGCTTTTAAAAAATGTGAAATAAAGTTAAGTTTAAACCATGGCCTTTTTGAAATTAAACACTTTTTTTTCTGCCAATAGCAAATTATTTTTTTCAAATCCGACTTTTAAAATAGCTTATGAATCATCTGAATAAATAATAATTTTTTCCATGATTCGTATGATTTTCTTAACTATGGTTTATGAATAAACTTTCTTCTTCTGCAGCTAGATCACTACAGAGATATCAGTTTATAATTTTATTTAAGAAAATTGTATACACATAAAACTCATTCTAAGGTAATTCGAAAGTGATTTGCATTTTATAGGAGCTCCTAAAATAAATAGGATTTTTTAAAATTTTCTATACTGTGCAATATACTGTTAAATGCATTCTTTATGATAAAATGATTAACCATATTCTTATTAAAGCGATTATTTCCTATGTGAGAATCAATTTCTATACTTTTTTTACAACTTTTTACAAACGAATTTCAATGTATTTGTATTACTAAAATTTAACTAGTAACACTTAAAGAAAATAGTAATTTTTAATAACTTAGTCTATTAAATTTGCTTTTCGCCAAGAAATGTAACATGCAACCATTTTTAATTGTAAAATGGCCTTATTTTTCTACTTTGTAAATCTATCGATTTATTTCGCAAAAAAAGCATATTTGTTTTATTCTTCTATATTACACTAAAAGAAGTTATTGATGATGTCAATACTACTCATCCAAAACATATTCACTTAGGCAACACGAACAATTAAATAAAATTAACAGTTTATTTGCTGTTAAATTACACAGATTCCTAGCAAAAGTGCTGGTATTTTAGCAGCAACGGTGTACTAAGTTAAGTATTTGAAATTTGAAAACCATTAGATATCAAACAGATTGGAATGAATCACGTGCGTTTCAATTACAATCACGTTGAATTTAATATAATGTTTATTTACGAAAAATGATAGTTTTATATGGCAAATTTTACTAAAACGCGGTTTTTGCGCGAACGCACTGAGATATTCTGTTTCATTTGTTCCTTTTAAAATAGACAAAAAAGCGTTTCAAGGAGAGATTCAGTTCCCAACGAAGTATCAATTTGTAACAGCTCACTGCAGTTCAAATTAAACTTACATAAATGTGAGCTCAGACTGTTATCGCAGGATTAAGGAGCATAAATTTGAACTGACGGCATATAAAAAGAGATATTACTTACACTTTTCTTTAGTTCGTTACCATAAATGCATTTAATAGCCCAAAATTTTATCGTAATTTTATCGATAGATAGCTTTTGCAACGTCTCTAAACTAACTGGAACTTTGCACTTTGTTTTCATATCTACTTCACAGTAAAATCAAAGCAGAGTGATAACTTTCTTCTGTATTTGTTCGTTGATTTTTTACCAGATTATTCTTAATGGATGATAAAAATATTAGGAAGTTAATATAAGCAGCGATACTAACTCACGTGCTGCAAAGGCAAGACACTCGAGTTATAGAAAGGGACTTAAAAACAGTGTAATTTTAACGCTCTCAAAATGTCTACCGTTATTGTTTCACTAAGTGTTTGAAATAAACTTTTCTCACTGTTTCAAACGGTTATTGTAGGCAATACAGACCGAGTGAAATTATCCATTAATTTCCATATAACGATTAATTTTTATAAAGTGACTTGGTAATGTAAATTTTAATATACCATAGTCAATTATTATAAATATGTCAGCTTATAAAAGATATTTTGAATTACATGGTAATATTAACAATGATATAGGCCTATCATCAGACGAAAGCAGAGCATAGTCAGATCATTGCGAATGTGTTTTTCAAAATGATACATTTTTTAAGTATAAAATTCAATTTTCCACTTTACGACGTTAAACGAAACAAATAAAAGTGTATTTAATTTTTTTGTGTGTCCCGTAGAATAGAGTATAAACATGGGTACAAACTTTCATCTTCGTATGCTGTTTTTTTAATGAAAGGTGCCTAAGCAATCACATAAATGATTCAGTTCGGAGAGTTACATCGATTATCTCGCAAATATATCTGCTAAATCTAGTAAAAAATATGTAAGAATAGTTAAAATCCTTTATAATTTTTCATTATTATACTCTTAAATTATACTTCGCTTCTTACAACTATTTTACAGTAAAACAAAGGAAAATTAATTAAAATTGTTACTAAAACCTGGTTAGCTGCTGTTTTAGACAAAATATGAGCTAAATTTGTCTGGAAAACCAATGTTTTAATAAAACTAACTTTATTAAAATTTCTTCCCACGATAATTTTTGATTTGGAAAAAATGTTGATAAAAGAAATTTTTCGTCTTATTTTCTCAATAACATTGGTTAAAATGCACTTAACTTATTCACAGAAATGTAGAAATAATATTGGTAATTTATAATGTATGCGCATGATGTTTTAGCCGTGATTCATTTACTTACCATGTTTTTGTCAACATATTTAAGTAACATAAATTAAAAAAGAAACAAAACTAAAAAAATTGAGCACAGTCAACTTAATCTAATAATTAGCATCAATTCCAGGAGATGAACCAAAGAAACTTGATTTGATGTAAACATAGACGATGCCGTGAGATGTATATTTAAAGCTATTCAGCCAGTACGTTAGCGAAAACATTTCGGTGGGTTACAGAAGTTTACTTTATTAATAAAAGATTTTATTAAATTTTGTGGTCCTGTCTTTGAGGTCATGAAAAAAAAGGAACCTGAACATTTATTTTACTACCCAGCTTCAAGGCCCAGCAATAAAACAATATTATCTTGTTAAAGAAATTGTAAAGTTGATTGTCTGCATTTGATTGGCTGATGATCAGGATCAACAAAGTGATTGGTTATTATCTGAAAAAGAAGCATATAAAAGCCCATGAAAAGGTTTATTCAGCGTTTCCTTCAAATATGTTTTTTGTAGGCATTGAAAACTATCAAAAGATTTTGCTTCAAAAACTAAATTTATGATTTTTTTTATAGAAAATTGGCTTTCTACTCTTTCTACTGGGATTTGCAATGAATACGCCTGTACATGGTAGGTATTGTCTTCATTATATATATATATATATAGAAAGCCATTTCAGTATATTTGAATAAAATCGGATATTATCTTTGAAATTAATTTAAGCACATAATATTCATGTACCCTTGGGTGAGTAAGACATTACATATATAGCTTAAAGCTCTATATATTGTTATGTAATTGTCTATACTAAAACGAACATATTTAAAGGTCAGGATGGCTTCGAATTTGGGTAAGAGAAGCTAAAATTATTAGAATCAGTAATAATTGTCAGTTAAAGATTTATTGCTGTTTTATTGAACAAATGTTTTTTTTAGAGGCAATGAAGGGCCAGGTAAGAGTTTCAAATGGTTTAATATATTTGTATTTTGTCTCAGAGGACATTAGTGTACACTTCATTAGCGTCATATAAATTATAAATACTCATTGCATTCATGTTTTGGTAAGGGATATTGAGCCCTGGACATAATGACGGACCGGATGCTCGTATGTTCATTTCCATTTCATATATTTGGAAACTCAAATGCAGTACTGTTAAAGCAAACGTTCAAAGAATATATATACAAGATAATGTGTTAAACAAAAACGTCAAATTTAATCTAAAACAAAATAATATTTTAGTGATAATATAAAACGATTTTGTTGCTTTTTAGCACCACACATTGATCCACGATAAAATATTTGGTTAGAAAACTACTTTTGGAATTCTTTAGCTGCGTTCAAAGATATTATAATCTACATTTTCATTTTAGATTGGAAATTTGCCCCATGTTGTGCTCTTTTTCAATTTACCACCTTAAATATCAGTTAAATATGCAAAATTTCTGAGACATTTGCTGAATTTTTGCTTTCTAAATCCGACAAAGATATATTGGGTTTAGAGAACAAGTAAAAATTGTGCACTACTTTGGAATAAAACTAAAATACCATGAAGCAAAATTCGAATAAGCCACAAATAATAATATTTATAATAAAAATATTTTTATATATTTTAATTAGAAATAAGCTTTTATAGGTCATTTAAAGTCCACAAAATTAAAAAAATGATTGAATATGAGTACATTACTTGTGTTTTGTTACATGAATGATTCTTAAAATACGGTACTATTAGTACAAGCTCTTTTAAAGTCTGAGCTTTGATACGTCATAGAAATAACTAAAATAACTATAGAAAACATAAAATTGTAAATTTATAATTAAACACATGAAGCAAAAATTGTTATTATAGGATTTATATCGCAAGCATTAAAAAGACTAGATATAGACGAAAATATCGTTTATAATTTTTCGGAGATTCCTATTTCTATTCTATCAAATATACCACAAAAAAAGCAAAAATATAAATATAAAATGGTGTCTGTCATTTAAAAAGTAATGCCAGCATTGCATTTAATTTTCCTTCACGATAGTTAGGGAAAACGTTTTAAAAAAGAATATATTTTTATCGTCTCTAATTTTTCAACGCAGTCAAGGCTTTAAAAAGGATCCTCCGAGCCTAAACATTTGTATATGTTAAAGTTTTGGATAAAAAGTTATAAAATATTAGGCAATAAACACTATATTTCCTTCTGCAAAATGGCTAAGCTTCGCTAGTCGAATAAAAAGGCCAATTATGGTTAAACAATTTTAGAAATTATTTGTCTGACACTTCAATTTTTAGTGTTTGGATAATTGTGAATTATTAATCAAAAAACGTTAAATAATCCCTTATACAGACAATTTACGATGTTTTTAAGGGTGAAAAATGCATTAGTACTAATATATATATTGTGTTTTAACTTGTATACTTGCTGTGACTATCATTTCGAATTTAAAGGTTATATTTAGTTAAATTTAATATCTGAATTTTCATGTTTTAGCTCACATTGAGAGATATAAAAATTTTTCCCTTAAAAGTCTTAAAAATACTGACGTAAATTTGTTGGGCATCTCAGTTTCTAATTTGCGTTTTTTTTAATTTTAACATTTTAGGAAAGTCAAAACAACCTATTAAGATATATTTAAAAACTAAAATGAGTTCGTTTTATAAACTAGAATAGAAGCAAAGTTATTTTTTGTAAAACATCTATTTATAAAGCACTAAATGTCTAGAAGAAATTGTTTTTATAAAAGTTTTATTTTGACCTTTAGCTATTAATTAATTTTTTGTCTTTAAATCACTGGCATAAATTTGTCATTTTCGTAGTTAACCAAAGAGAATTCCACAAAAATAACCATGGAAATATTCGGTTTATTCCTTAGAAAAGTAAGTTGCTTTTAATGTTTAGTGATTATGAATTATAAAATTAAAGGTTTTTTCCGTATTTTTTTAAATATTTACTTATTTATTTATTTAAAATATTTTTTCAACACATAAAACTACTTTATGACTACATGGGTTAAAAGGGAAAAGATACAAGTTTAACAAATACTTATTATAATTGAAATAACAAACAGATTTAAACGAAAAATGGGCCATGTGAGCTGATATTGCATAATTATTGTAAAATAAATTAGTCCTTGTTCAGACACCGTCATTTATATGTTAAATGTGTCAAAAAAACAATATAGAAAGCTATTATTTTTTAAGTGCAACATTAACGAGGATTTAACTCCGCTATGAAATGAGACTGTGACTGTGGTTTTTATGCAACAGGATATTCCATATTTATTAGAGTAAAAATTACATGTATATAGTTTATCTCAAATTTGCGTATGTAGTGATTAAAAAGGTTTGGTTTTTATGCAGTCAAATTTGTAAAAGTTGACCAAGTGATGATCAACGAATTCAACCCCTAAGCTCCTACGACAGAAACTCCGCATTATATTAGCTTTAAATAATCGTCGCATTAGTGCAATAATTAATTTTAAATCAGTTTGCGCGCATGCGAGCAATTTAAAATCACTCTGGAAAACTAAAGTTATTGATCTCGAGAATAGCTTCATTATAATTAAACAAACTATAATTCCAATTAGAAGCAAAAAAAGTTTTATTTGAAACAGAACTTATTAAATGTATTACAAGACATTTGGTTTTTATTGAGTCTGGTGTCTAAAACTCAATAAAACAGCAATTATGTTGTCACTACAAACGAATGAGTTGATGACCTTTTGTTTATTATTAATACAAAATGTCCTTGTTCGGAAAGACTTCGATGGGCTGACGTTAAAACATAATGTATTAATGTAATAATATCTTAAATTTCATTAATGTTTTATTGTTTTTTTAACCAAATTTGATTGCAAAATAAAATTTCAAAGACCACAGATACATGATAACTAGGGAGCAATTTCGAACAAGTCGAAAATATTACAGATTTGTCATCTCTACCTATTAAGTCAATATTTTTTAAATAAAATGTTTGATAATTTTTCTAAAGCAAAGTGCTTTTTAATGGAATTTTTTTCTTCATTTTGTCAAAAATTAAACATTTACGAAAAAATGGTATACAAGGGCCATATTATGAGGCCTTCATCTGATTGTAATAACATAAAATTTACTCCATTTTTTTCCTTTGTTTTGATTTTGTTTGCAATTAAAATGCCAGTGAATTGCAGGTCTGAACCAAAGCACTTCTGGGGACCTGAATTTCAGCAAAAAAATAATTTGAATTATTATTGGACCTCGTAAAACTGAAATAACCTACGGAAATCAAAAATGGTTATCGATGAACAGTAAAACAGTGTTTAGTTTAATTTATTTTGAAGAGCTGGCTTAAATGAAAAAATAACTTTTGTGATTTAAATTCGTTTGTAAATAATAATGCAATTCATGTGAAGGTTATTTAAAAACACCAAAAGTATTAATTTTTTGTGTTCGAAGTTACATTCCCTGCCTTGGAGCTGAATGCCGGGGGCGCACATCTTGTATTTGTATTAAAAAATATATAATATTTTTAAACAGGAAACAAAACAAAAGTATAGTTTTATTAATAAAAATCAAGATTACATAGCTAACTAGCAAATAAAGTAAATAACTTTAAAAAATTTAATCTAAAGCAAATTTGTCTTACACTAGACTCAATTTTGTATTTGAATTTACTTTTCAGAAGCTATTGGAAATAATTAACAAGGAAAGTTTGAAAAATGGTAAAGGCCAATGAAATAGTTTCGTATATATAATTTTCTTTAATTTTAATTAAAAAATGGTTTTAAATCATACTACCTTAATTAAAACTAACAGTTGAAAGATACATTTAAATTAACGCGATTTTTTAATAACAGACTACTGTTGATGGTTTGAAATAACGAAGATTTTTGCATAAATTCTCCATTTTTGTGTCTCACTTTATCCAGTTAATCGTATTAAAATTACTTACTTAATAGTACTGAATAATCATACTGACTGATTAACTAACATACAAGTTAGCACATTATAAAACTTCCAGACTGTCAAATCGTCTATAAGGAGCAAATTCAACCGCGTGATCTTTTATGCGCCCGTCACATAAACCGAGTTAACATTGAGCCACATTTTGGGATATTCCCATTTTAAACAAATGATTTGTACCCGTGATGACAAATTCGCATTCGATGTTTGTTCACTGTCTTCATACTGATTCTTTATATTTAATAAACGCTCGCAAAACTCTTGCAAAGTGGCTGATTGAGAATGTTCGAGATCGCCATGTTAGCAGAAAAACCAAAGTAATGAAAAGCTAAACAACGCGTTTCAAAAAACGCAGTTTTACGAATTTTAACCATAGAGACTTTTGCAAGTCGTTGTTAATTCTTCTTGAGTTGACTATTCTGTGCGTTAATTAGCCCAGAACTCCGTTTAAATTATTTTCCTCTATAACTATGAAATAAGATGCTTTTTCTCAGCGCTTCTAACTAGAGATTTGTAAGTTTAGAGAGGTATAAATTAATATTTATGCCTTGCCAGTCTCTGCAATAACAGAGCCTATAACATTAATTTTTACGCTTTAAATGTGGTTTTGCTAATAAACCGTTTTAAGTGTGGCTTATGCTCATCAACATTAAACGGTAGTTAAATTCAGTGTATGGGTAAAGAGCCTTGTTCATCAAAATTGTTCTCAAATTAATTGTGTTTAATGGACTTAAAATTTAATGATAAAAGTAGGCCAATTTCTGGACCTGCTGTGCAGCTCTAAATCTAAATATTAGTATTCACTATATACGATGAATATTTCATTTTTAAAGGCAAAGGGACTACGTTAAAATAGCCAATTTAAAAAAGGTAATGTGTTATATTTCTGAACGCTCAAAGAGCAGTAGATATTAGCAAACCATACTAGTATGAATATTTCCGTCACTGTAAATGCATATGCTTTCGTTATATATATATGTGTATATTTTAATATTTCTATAAACGATAGACTTTTTATTGAGCAATAAATTTAGCTTTAAATAAATTTTATAATAGAATATAAAGATAATACCTATAATTGCAATCAAAGAGAAAAAGATTTAATCACATTTAATTATCTGGAAAAGGTAAGGAGACTAATTTACACACCAGTTTTGAATAAAATTACCTTAACTTTTCCTAGGCCACTTGCATATACATTTTTAATAATGAAAACACATATTTCTTTAAGCTGATTCATTATATATTTCTAAGCAATAATCTTTGAAATTCACTATCGTATAACAAATATACAGGTGCAGTCGATTTAAATTCTAATTATTATTCTAGGAAATTATTCTTCTTGTTAGAAAGAGCTGAGAAAAAGGCTTTAAAGAGATTAAATTTAAGGTGGGTTTTGGGACAATAATTTTATTGATAAAATAATTTTCCCGATCTTTTTAAGCAAATATCTTATTAATAAGCACATTTATTATTTAGCTAAAGGAATTTGAGAATTGTATTTATTGCAAAAATACACAAAAAACGCTGCTAAAGAGTTTCAATCTCTATATTTTGTGATTTAGGCAGATATTTTCTTTAAAATGTAAATAGGAGATACTCACACAGCTGATATAATTGTTTCATGAATGAAAAATGGGAGTGTCAAATTATTTATTAAAAAATACTTACATTTTCTAAAAATAAAATTAAGTTTAATACAGGGGATTTTAATTTCCAAATATTTGAAGTATTCAAGTATTTTATGTATTTCGATTTGACCATTAATAGATTAGATTAAATTTAATAAAATGACTGGAATTTTTTTAAATTAAACTTATTTTAAATTAGTCTAGGATTAATCTTTATTAATGTGTAATAATTCCTTCCTAACTTGCGGTAGGAGGGATATTATTAAGATTTAATATTTTTACGTACGACCTTATAAAAATTGATCTGTCGTGAACACCGTAAGCGTTTAACATACGTTTATACACAGATGCATCAAAATTAAATTTATTTATTTATTCATTAACTAAACGTTTTGGATATAGAGATTTATTTAGAGAAGATACACAGGGTTTAATTCAGGTAAGAACCAATTATAGCATTTATTTAATAAAATAACATTAAATACCTTACTTATAGAAAAAAATATATGAAGTTTTTTTGCTCTTTTAAAGCTAGGAGTTTGTATTTAATTAAAAAAATCAGATGTCATTGGGAAGCAAACAATTTTTTACTTTTCAATTTTACTTGACAATTAAATCAGTCCGGCATGTTTAATGACAATTCTAATCATCTTGAATCAGGATTTCTGATTTAAGCATGAATAAATAACTAAGAGACTGTTTATATGATGTATCAGAGCAGTATATTTAGAAAAGCACAGTGTTATTTTGACTTTTTCAGAATTATTCACACAAGTAGCTCGTAGTACACAGACATAAACAACCCTGAAGTTTTAAACAAAAACTATTACTAACAGAATATCGCGGACTCTGATAACCTAGAAGTATGGTTAATTTCCATTTCTTTATTATTTTTGAGATATGTGCAGTTATAAATTGCTGTCGAGTATACTTTTGCAGTTACCATGCGTCCAATTATTTTGTGGCCGACTGTCATTCGTGTTAGAATGTAGCGTCTACTTTGTTTAAAATTATCCAAACAACAGCATTTCATCCTTATCTGAATTTTATCATATGCATGAGGCCTTGAGTATTTGGTTCTGTGCACGGTAGGAATTATCAAAATCGAAAATTATTGATGTTGTGTCAAACTGATGGAGATTTTCTCATAAAATTTGCAATGAAATCAGGAAATGCGTTTTCAATCAATTTGAATTAAATTAACGGACTTTTTTGACCATATCATAGTTGTAATTTAAAAAATATTAATTCTAATTTTAAAATCAGCTTTAAAATATTTCGTCCATACTCGTAAGTTGAGATATATAGCGATTTTTAATGAAAAACAACTACTATATTTGATTTTGTCATAAATTAAATTTAGTTTGAATAATAAATCGTGAGTGATTTAGAAGAATTATTATTTATATGCTTTGAAGCTACTCAATTCCATAAATTTATTATATCATGCTAGTGCCCTTATACTTAATCTCGAAATTAATAATTGAATAGAGAAATTGAAATATAAAAAGTTCTTTTCCCTAGTGCATTACAAATTGTTTTACTTTTTTGTTCTGATAATCTCGAATATTTCTACTTAATTCATAAGCATTTTTTAAAACAAGCAGGTTTATTTTCCAAAATATCTTTCAAGCTCAAAAATTAAATTAAAAACAACAGAATTTGATTAATATATGGCGTTTCAGTTTTGGTGTGGCATGGTTTGCTTGAAGTTGTTTAAGTGAGATGATCTATGGCATTTTTTAAAGAAGGAAGGTCTCATTAACGCTAGTACAATACCAACTTTTAAGTTACGTTGACTTCTCTGCTAATACTGTTTTAGTTTTCGAATAAACTTGCAGGCAGATTTTTCAAAATTATGCTGAACTGATTAAATCCTAATATTTTTTCCATTGAAACAATAACTGTTAGGCTCGGTTCATTTATTAACAGATTAATCATTTCACCCTAGAGCAAATAAATTCCTAATTATTTTTTTACTGAATAACTTATTTTTACCGAGAAACGAGAGAATAAAATTTATTTCATGTCTACAATCAATATCATTCTCGTATTTTATATTGGTTTATGAAAACTAAATTTAGAGCATTTAAGGAAGGTTTTCTACTTATTTATTTTTTTTGACTTTGAAATGATATGGTGAACCTCTACCAGCAAACTTAGAGGTTATAGACATCTGAAAATCAGTAATTTGGAAATTGAGGAGAGCACTACACAAAGTAAATCAATAATAATTAAAAATGATTACATTTTTAATAGAAAAGATGATTTTCTTATCGATCTATATCAGAGCCCTTAGCGAAAAAGCTAATCCCATCATTATTTCGAGTTCGTCCTTTGTATCAATAACACAGGCATATTAAATTTACTATTTGTCGTAAAGACGGTTTCATCCGGTTCATATAACTGAGCCTGCGTTTAAAGAATGCGTGTAAGTGTGTAAGGACAGTTGTTTTAAGAACTGTAGTTTTAGTACATTCGGTTTAAGCAGGGCATAACCACTTACTGACAGGTTGTTGAGCGAATATGATTTATAAGTCATTTAAATCGCAAACGCATCAATTAAAATGACTGACAATAATATGCTAATCTAAATGATGGCTGTGTTAATGACGATATTTGTACTCTTATAAGGAGATTTCATGGCTTTATGGATTTTGGCATTAAGAGTCGTCTGGTGGAGACTGTCAATTTGTCCCAATTTCAAATTCGAAAAACAACTGCAAAGCCCAATAACCATCTACAAAATCCAGATCGCTAGGTCTCTGCATGACCATATTTTAAAATAGGAAAAATAAATTTCTTTCTGCACAATGTCGAATTTCTGAAAGAAAAAATAAAACCATAAAAAGCTATTTTTTTCTTTTAACGAAAAGATAAAGCAATACTTTTATCAATTTTTATGTACGACAGAATGGTCATACCCATTTTAAATGGATTTACATGCAAAAATCTATCAGCTTATTTGAAACATAAATTCTAAATAAAACGGTAATTATTCAGCAGAATATTAAAACTTGAAAAATGAAATTTTTTAGACAAAATATACTTTAAAAATTTTTTCCATTTATATTCCTATGGAGTTTTCTTCTACTCCGAGTTAATTTAGTAAAAAATGTTTTTCCTAATTTTTTTGGTAAATATTATTGTTATTTTTGACAAATGCAGTAATTTATGCTTAAATTATCGATAAGAAATAAAATCAGATAAGAAGGACATGCGCATCGGATCTTTGGCAAATCCCATAAAAATTTCCAAAACGTGAAATAAAAATTAAACTAATTTGATTCAGCAATATTGTATAATTTTTCAATAATGAAAATATAATTTATCCTATGTAATTTTTTCAAACAGTAATTAAACATAAATTTCAGATTGTTTAAAAAACAGATTATTTATTTCATTCACATTTTGTGAGGAAAAATGCTCTTTTGATATTAAACTAACATTTTGCCACTTATATTTTGTTTTACTAATTATATAAGTGGAAAACCAAAATAGGAACACCAAGCACATCGATGAAGCGAATATTCTTAATCCCAGTGAATAATGACCATTCGATAGTTCCAATGAAAAAACGTGTGATTATTTTAATTTCAAAGGAAGCAGTATCTTAGTGGCCTTACGATCGTTTGGCTCAAGATCGTCGAAGCACTTCTTTGAGACTAGCATCTTTTTCGATGCTATCGAGCAACCACTAACTCAGTAGACCTTGATGGTTTCTCCACTCATCATATTTTTGACTTCGTATCAACATTATTTTTTTCTAAGATCGGAGTAGCTATAAAACTTACATGCCCAAAACCACAGTCAAACAAATGGTAGGAATATTTCAGTTTATAAGAATTTCATTCCGATACTGTAGTGTCACGCAAGCCTACCGGAGTTATACTGGTCAAAAATGGACCTATGCAATTTTATTCAGCATTCTTAAAGCTAGAAAATAACATTTTAACCAATTTTGTCTCCCTTTTGCATTTTATTTAAACCTCCAATGCAAAAATGGCTAACGCTGGTACATCAATCGAAATCTGTATCAGTGAAGATTTCGATAATTATTATTTTTTGATTCTTGAATAGAAAGTTTATAAACCTTCGGTTATAACCTTGGTCTGGCGTGGCGTTCCAGTGAAATAAATTAGAACTGGAAATGAATTCGAAAAAAATTGTCACTGTCGTTTGAGCTGTACTTTAAAGAATCTACCAAGTAGTCATTAAATGATCCAATGATATGTTAGGAAAAATTTGACCAATTAAATGCCGAATCCTTAATGCAGCCTTAACTATAGGTCGAGTAAAATATTCCAAGCAGACAGTTTATAAGGGCCCCTGAGAATCCTACATTAGAGTTTTTTACCAATATGCTCTGTGTAAGTATACGCGAATTTCGTATAATGTAATTCTCATTCTAAATTTGACCAGAAATACTTTTAACAGAACATTGTTCTTCTGTTCCTCGTTGCATTTGCCACAATGGATCTACCAGTAGAGGGTAGGTATGATGCAAATAACCTAAATGACAAGGAGTATTCTTATTATAATTAACTTGAAAACATCAAAAGAATACAGTTTTGTTTCATACTGTGTTTGTTATGCATTTGTCTAAGGGCATCTTGCCGGTGGTGATTCCGGTTTGTTTGATTAGATGCAAAGCGCATTGTTAGTTATTTTAAAGTTTGCGAAAAAGATGTCTTTTTTTAGGGACGGAGGCTGGGTAAGAATTGTTTTTAAAAAAATAAACAGATTATTTATGAATTCAAAAATTAAAACATTTGACTGACATTTTTCTTTAGGGAAGATACTCCTATGTGTAAAAAGCTTATTTCTAATTAACTTTTATTTTTTCTCAAATAACGTTAGCAAAATCTTTAAAATTTTTTATAAAATTTTGAAAATTAGATTTGATGATAATGTTAATGTTTATTTTAAGTCTTGGACTGGCATGGACCTGATGGGGATTACGGAGAAGGTCGGTTCATTTCACAATCAAATATTTGAAAAAATTGTAGGAAAATTTATAAAATGCATATCATAGGTAAAAAAATAGCAGATAGTTTTATAAGAAATATGGGAGTCTAGGAAACAGTAGTACCGCAAATTTCAAATAGTTACAACTGGTCTCTCAAAATTCATTTATTTTTGAAATTTTTCAGATTTTGACGATGATGATTGATAAGAAAAGAGGTTTGAAAACTTTACCAAATAATTGATTGAGCAATTTCACGCGTGAAATGTTTTTTTTATTGAAGAAGGAAACAGTTTTCACGGTTTCTCTTTTCTTTGTACCATTCCAAAATTGAAGTAAAATAAAAGTGCATGAATAATTTTAAAGAGCCTTGGATTTTTAAACTGTAGAATTTTTATTAAAATGGAATAAAAATCATACACAACTCTGGGTGTTGATGGAATTAAAATAAGTTCATAGGTTATAAAGAATAGATTTCAAATAGTGATATGTTATTACAACAACAAAAACCAACACAAATTAACCCTAAAAGTCAGTTTCAATTGTCGATTTGTCATTTACAACGCTATCAGCGAATTCCCTTTATTAATAGAATGTTGCTCAATTTTTAATATTTTGATTAACGAAAACAGACTTTTTAATTCATATTCCTCAAAACAGTAATAAAAAATCTTAGAGAGTTAAAGAGGTATATATAAAACTTCCCTAGCTTTTACACTGTATTAAAAAAGGGTAAATTTCAATGACACAGTAAAAAAACTTGGATTTTTGAAAAAAAGAGTATTTATTATATAAATTGGGATCCATTCGTGCTTCGAACATCGGAATATTCTAATGATCTTGCATTATCTTATTTTTTATGCAAGACAAAAATATCTTCGAAGCTGAAATAAGTATAACATGCAATCTTTCAGTACTGAAGACGCTCATATCATATTAAGATTTAAAATTGAAGCATCGAAATCAAATGCTATTAATCTACATTTATTATGGAGATTCTTATAAATATATGTTCATTTTGTTTTAATTTGCGCTGTCTTATTTGCGATTCATTAAATGCGTTTATTATATTTTTAAATGGTTTTTTATAAAAAGGGCAAAATTTGAAGTTAAGCACGTAACGACAGTTGCGAGGAACTGAGAATTTTACAACCAATTTAGTGACTGATAAAATTTCTACATGTATTTTTAGACAATTAGTAATTTTTCGCTTCACCTGGTAAATTCATTTTACTTGTATTATGCATCCAAATAAAATCATTAACCTATATAAAGGCAAAGTTGTTTTTTTAATACTTATTGAAATTTTTGGTCCTCATTCAGTAGTTTTCTGAAGGCTTAAATTTGAAGTTTTCAAAATCAGTACTTATAAACGTCTTCAGTGTGCAAAATATGTTTTACAAGGCTTTTGATGTTGCTATAATTTGTCAAGTTTGTGAAAAATATCAACATCTAATCAGTCGAATTCAGCATTTCAAAAATCACAAACCGCTTTTCTAAAACTGCTTTTTCAATGCTCTATTTTGTAAGAGGCAGAAGAAGAATAGTGACAGACAAACACTCCGTAAATTTATATATAATTTAATAGATTTTGAATAAACACTAATGCATAAGATCGAAGGCGATAATGGAGATCATTTTTAAATAATAAAAATCATACTTAGCCTAGTTATCAGACAGTTTTGTTTTAATTTTCGAAAATTGCATTAGCACTGCTGATAACTTGCTGCGAATAAGCGAACATTTATTATAATATTTTTGTTTATAGCAAGCTTCTGCGCAATGAATTGGATTAAGGAGCACTAAGGCATTCGTTGGAATTTGTAAATTAAATAAAGTTCCATTAAAAATAATAGAGATTGTAATACCAACTATAAAATAGATTGTAAGTAAACTGATATATTGCTCAGACTTAAAGTAATTTTCTCTTGCTTAATAGGGTTCTACGTCATTTGCCAGCTTTGCGCAGCAATTAAATAAGCTTAATTTTTTAAATGAAAAATATTTACGCAGTTGAATATCATTGTGTTCTAACATTTTTTCTTGTGCGATTTACTGAAATACCTAGGTTGTTTTTATGATAATAGGTAATTTCATGTCAATAATTTTATTTGTGTTTCAAGCATGGCTGATGATAAACCATCTCCTTTTGCTATAGCTTCATGCTAATATTTGCTGACAACATTATATCAAAAAAAGACATTTAAACAAGCAAAAGCAATTTGCAAAATGTATTTTATTTCTTTTATTCAGCTTTCTGGTAAAAATGGGTGTTTGTTACTTTTTAAATGGGTTTGATTGACAAACAGAAAAAGAACATTTTGAAAATATTAAACATCTTAATAACAAACACGAAATAAATCTAAAGAACCATCATAGGGTTTTTTCCTTTTACTCATTCAATTTTAATTAATTTCTTCAATTTTACTTTAATTTTTTTATTTTAAAAATAGTTAATAGATTTATATAATCGATTTAGGGTTTTATATTTCTTCCTCAAAATATAGATTATTGCAAACTACTGAATTAACCTCCAAACAACGGGCATAGCCTAGCCTCAAGGCAATTTGCTCGAATAAGTCGGATTCTGACGTCTTTTGTAGCTAAAGCAACTGAAATTATTTTTCAAGATTTTCTTGAAGGTTTTTGAACTTAAATGTTTTAAGTTGGGACATTTTTGATAAACACGGAAATACTAATGATGGTGGCATCCAAAAAGGGCTTTGCCAGTCGATAGATTACAAAACCATTCAGAGGAATTGTTTTCCAGATAAATTAAAAGCATAAGATTGGAACAGTTTATTTGCAGCATGCCTTAAAAACAAATTAAAATAAAAAGAAAATATTTGTTAAGGAATTCTTAAAATAATTTGCAGTGGAGTTTTGTATATCTGTTGCAAATATACAAAACGAGCTCTTCATATTGCTTGAGAATATAAATGTTTCTTAGAAGCAAATTTTTAAATACCAAGACTATGAAATAATTTACAACCTAAAAGCAACTATACACTTTTCAGATGATAAAAAAATTAAACAGTCAAAAAAATCGCTGAAACGTCAAACTGATTAAATCCTCGTAAAGATGAAAGATTTTATCTTAATATTCTTGCTTTGAGAGCCTCAATACATGGTGTTAGAAATCCCTGGAGGAATATTTATTTGCATTTTTAAATTCGATGATTTCTTTTACTGCATGCAACACCTGATTTGAAGCACTTTAAAAGGAAAATCATGCCCGCATATTTATACAGAAAAAATATTACATTACATTAGCAGTCACGTCAAATACATACAGATTTTTACTTTAAAACTAGTTCGACTAAGCGTGCCTTCAGAACTTACAACTTTAAAGACATCATAAAAGGCAATAGACGTGAATCATTTGTAATTACAAAGCAGCATTTTTATGCCTTTATTATAAACATGTATTTGAAGGTACGAAACCGAAATTTCAGCAAAAGTTACAGCAAATGTAAACAAGCTGCAAAAACGCCTTATTTAATAAACATGTAGAATTTTTTGGCATCAAAATTTTATCAAATGGGCTTGAAAATATGAGGTTCGTGAAAATAAATAGTAACTTTGCACTGATATGAATAGCAGTTTTTCCATGATTTATCACGCAAAAAACCATTTAAAAAAACTTAGCCATGTCATAACAGAGTGATTAGTTTAAGAAAGAGAGATTTGCTGTTTTAAAATACTTATATAAAGAAATATCTTACCTTACATTGTTAAATAAAACTCACATTCATTGACTGAAAGTGTTCGCTATTATATGCCAATCAAGATGTTGTTGAATTCAATTTGTTTGGTTAATTTATCAATTATTAGATAGTATGAAATCAGAGTTCACTGAGAGTGAAACGAGACGAATTTTAACGTGAAGCTCATGCTTTTAGTAAGAGGCGGACCAGGTGCATTTTAAAAGAGTTTTTTGTCTTAAAATTCACCACAACCGCAAATTTCAGGTGTTTGTGGAGTGCAAGTCCCTTCAGCATCCAAGTTTTGCTGTTTCACTACTTCCGTTGTGTTATATTTCCAGAAAATTACGTTACCAATTATCTGCTTATCTTAGGCTGTAATCTATTTACCTTTCTTTGTTATCTGTATAATATGTACAGTTGTTTAAGTCGTTTCTGTGTCGCCTTGCATTTTGTTGAATGAACTTGGAGTTACGACGCTTTCCGTCTCTTTTGGCCGTTATCGAAAGCAACGTATACTAAATGAGCTATTTTAAGTAGCACACCACCTCAGGATTTAAAAAAAGACTTTTCGCCTGAATATAAGATACGTAGAACTGCAATAATCTCATCGAATAATAGCTCCATTGGTTTTCTAGGAAGAATGTAATTAATAAAGGGTTCGTACGCTCTGTTATGAAGACGCCGTAGAAGTAAACGATTCTTCGTCGATTCCAGCATGTCCGAAGATATTAAGTCAGTAGTACCTGAGAACCGCTGTGCCCATATTTGGAAATTGCCCAACGGTAGATCAAATATCGGATTTGGATCAACGATTTCATCTGTAGTTTTTGTTTGCTTATTTAATGCGTTTGTTAGGGCTGCGAGAAGCTCTTCAATTTGCTGCGTCGCCATAACGTAAAGTATGGGGGTGCTATGCTACCTAAAGTGGACTGATTGGTAAACGTTGCGTTAGATCACGGCCACAAGCGATGGAACGCGTCGAAACTCCAAGTTTATTCAACAAAGTGCAAGGCGTCATCGTAACGACTTAAACGACTGCTCATATTACACGGATAATAACGAAAGGTGAATAGCTTATATTTCAAGATAATCCGAAATTTATTAATATGATTTTCTGGAGATATAACGCGGAGATTTTTTTAATAGTGTTTCAAATTAGAAAAGATACACCATGTATATAGGCATTTGGTCTTATGAAATTAGTTTAAAAAAAGATAAACAAAATTTATCTAAAAATGTCTATAATTTCCGTAATAAACCGCATTTATAGATGCTACGTAAGATAAATATTGTTTAATTTCACATGGAAACCTTATAACTTTTCGTAGACTTGAGGGTAAACTGATGCTTATTTTAAGCATTGGAGTCTTTATTTTAAGAAAACATTTAAATTAAAATTATTATTTAATTATATTAATTTAGTATTTGTGCCTGAAAATCGGAATCCAAATGCATTTCGAGCCAATGCTTTCTTTTTGATTTTAAGAACGCGAAGTTATTTGACGTACTAAACAATTAAATGCAGCCTATTCACCCTTATTATTTTTTATTTACTCTCTCAAAACACAGAACAGAAATAATGTTTAAGTCTTCATTTTTATTGGTGATAAAAATATAATGATTTCACCGCATGTCTGTTATTTTAATTAAGTCGTAGTGACATATCTCCAATTCAATGTCTCACTTATTTGGTGAAAAAATTCCTATATGCTCAACAAGTGAATAAATAGAGATGAATCTTCTCTTTTTCAAAGGGCAATTTACTACTAGGAGAAATATTGCTCATTGAGCGTTGTTTTTCGCTAAATCATTCAAAGAAAAATGTCAAGTACAGCATTTTTCATTAAGAATTAAAACATTCAAATAATAAAAATACTTTCAATTTTTTCATTTTTAAATAAAATTCATAGTTGTGAACTTGAAAATTGTTGATTTTGTTTATATGGAATTTTCCTTATTTTTTGTGATGAAAAATGTAGTAGAAACGCTTAAACACTAGTTTTATAGCTCAAGATCTAATCTAGAATGAAACTGTAGTAGAATCAGTATTAAAGGTCAAATATTACCATTTCTGGTAGGCGTGTTTTAAAAATTAGGCACATCTTAAAAGATATCGTTTCTCTTAATATGATATTAAACACAAATCTAATCAAAAAAATTTAGAAATATTTTTTTCAGTTAATTTTAATTTAGAAGAAAAATGTTTGATTATTATTTTGTAATTCCCATAATTATGAAAAAGTTCTCACTAAAGCCAATATTTCAGTGAACTCGTTAATATATTTTTTAATTTCATCTAGATTACCATTTTGCGAATTTTTATAAAAGTGAAGTTTAATTTAGCTTTTGACTGAAACAAAGTAAATCAAATGGAAGATTAAATTTACCTTCACTAGTACATCATATAATAGATAAGGAATAAACGGCGCAATTCCGTATATATTTTATAAAAATTTACCTGATTTATTAATGCGTAATCATTCGACATTTTACTAATTTCAGTTTTGTTAATAATGCGTTTTTAATGAAAAATATTGCTTTATTGTGCCTGATATCTTTATCTTTTATTTAACAATTAAATAAGCATTTTCCTAGTCACTTAACTTGTAATTTCGACTTCACTTAAGTGAGAGGTTATAAAATAACCTGAATAAGAGCAAAAGCTTTCGATTGGAAAATGAACTAAGCACATTATGCAGAAACCCAATATCTGAAGCCTCGCATTTTCAAGATGAAAATTGCTTTCAAGTGAAGCTTGTGATTATTCTAACATGGCTTGAGCTTTTTCATAGCAGTATTGCATTTTTGATTCTGCAGTGCATATAACTTAATTAATTTTCACTATTTATCTGACATTATAAAGATACCTCTTTTGTGACAATGACAGTGTTGCAGTCCTTCAATTGTCATGCGGACAACATTATGGTTATAACGATAGTATTAAAACCTCCTAATATCATTTCTCTTTAGCTATTTCGGTTAAACTTGTGACCATTAAAATAGCGAAATAGTTGCAGTTATTTATTTAAAAATACTGACTTACTCTTTCCGTGGAATACTCCGGGAGTCAGACTTGAATTTTCATTAGGTTACACGGAAATAAATCGAGTAAATAATATCTATGGACGACCATATGTATATTGAAATTAAATTATACCACAACCGCATTGTTTGAATCTATCAAAAAAATATTTATTGCTTGCCATACTTGCACAGTATAAGTTAATATTTTTAAAGACTTCTAAACATTAAGGTATTTTTTTTTAATTAAGACAGAAACCAGGAGAGTTTCACAAATGTGCTGCTAAACGTGTGTATTTCTCAAAGTAGATTTAAGAATTAATCAATTAAAATAAACATTCATATTTCTAAGTTAACTTGAAAGATTAACAATAACTCAAATATCCAACCAACATAATTTGGCCAATCAGACACAAGAGTACCTGATGTTTAATTAAAAATTAAGGCATATATTTTATTGCTAATATTTATTTTTTTTAATGCAGAAACTTATATTTGATAAATGCCTTTAAAAGTGGTTCTGTGATGGAGGCAATTTTTTCGGGAAACATAAAATTTTAAAGCAAAAATATTTTCACAACCCTGGCGTGATGAAATAGAACGAGAGTGAATTTTTTTGTAAGTGAGAATTATTGATTAAACTATTGTTTTGGTTACTTTTGCTGGTGAAGAATAAAATTCATTTGCCTATACATAATTAAAGAATTTTGTGCTGGATCTTTCACATTCATGATTGCTTACCAGCAAACAAAATTGTTTTATTCAAAATATTTATCTTTAAGTGAATAAATTGTTTCTATAATCGCTTATCTAAACAATTTACTATCGAAAAGGGTTTTCTATTCACATGAATGTTGTCGCTTTATAATCTGATACAGAAAATTTTTATATATGGATGACAATGTGCTACTGACTAAGTTTATTTTTAATTTTAATGTGGTTCTGAGGGCGTTTTGGAGTACCAAAGGCAGCTTCAAATATTGTATAACACATTATGCCGTATCATATATACATTTATACATAATATGAATGATAAATACTTTATATTCATATAATATAAACCTATCCAACCTAATAATATATAACAAATAAAATAACATTTAAATTTCTTAGACTTACAAAATTTATGAACCATTCTTGTTTTTTTGTATACGAAAATATAAAAAATCGCATTTGGAAATTTGTAAAAATTATCTTAAAACATTCTATTAATCAATTTTTTCCATTAAAGTGTTATCTAAATATAAACAACGCTGACTTTTGACGTATTTTCTTGGCTGCATAACTGTAAACAGAATTCTAAAAGGCTTTAGAATTAATACAGAAACAAATGATGATAAATTTAATGACTTAACAATAATGTAATGAATTTTATGTTCCTCTCTGACCCTCTGTCAAGTTTTTTACCATTATTATAATTTATTTAATAAAATATATCTCCATTAACTTTAATTTAAATTTTGCTATCCTTCAATGGTACAGATTTCAAGGTGCTGCAGAATTTGCTGAAGTAAAAATTGCAAAATAATTTTGCTTTGGAAAAATAATTTATTTATGATGCAAGCAAAACTTTTAAGCAATTTAATTACATTTCTATACTTATTTACAAAATATATGATTTTCTGATTTATTGATGCAGAAAAACGGTTAAAGAGCATTTGGTAAGCCAAATATTGTAAATCGAGACTAAAATGTAAAAAGCTTTTCATGCCAAAACTTTTCATGCCAAAATATAATGAAAGATAGCAAACATTAATTATAAGATATTTGCTAGATATGGAATTGTCATTCCATTTTTTATCTATAAAATTATAGCCTCGCAATGAAGACTTATTGTTAATGGGATGGTTTTATTATTACTATTCTGCCACATAGAAGCGATGAAGTCTCCATCCAAAGGTTGACTAAAACGGAATCCAAAAATACGATACAATGGGACGCGTGGTAACTCCGAGTTTATTCAACGAAGTTCAAGGCGTCATAGTAACGACTTAAACAACCTTACATGTTTTACCGATGATTACGAAAGGTAATTGTATTATATAAAGAAATTACATTATTTTTACATAATGTATAATCTAAAATATTATATATTTATAATATATAATACATTATAATATATAATATAATTAAATTATATTATATCCGAGATGTAACAGCTAAGCTCTGATGAATTGAAGAGACCAGTAATAAAACATTTTAAAAGTTTTTTCAATGCTGAAACAGCTCACATTTCTTGGACGTGATGCTAAGAGCTTCATGATGTGACCATTTTTTATTTAAATAATTTAATGAATATTTAACAAGATATTAGCGTTACGTAATGCAGGTAAAACGAATCTAGAGCCAACTAACCACTTATGAAATCATCACAAGTTCTTCGTTAATATACAATACATATAAAGAGCAAAATACCAATATCTGCGAAGCTTATCATTTCGATAAAACCTCTAATTAGCGTCGATGGTAAGTCATTTATCTAAAATAGGTGAAAAAATTGGCTTGCGCTTGAGAGGCAATGAATTATCGATTGTTTTTCGGAGTACCACTACTTTCGATTGAGCAATGTTTGCCAGCCGAGGTGAATTCCCTGGTTGGATTTTACTTTATGAAGAACCGTTCTGAGCCCTCACCAGGTATGACCTGCGTTCTGCATCGAGCACCAACATAGTGTCTGCCGAATGTCGAACGAAGGCATCCGCTAGCTCTTGGACAGTCGTGTCGGGATCCTTGTACAAGAGAGCCATGATTTGGGCTCAAGCAAAAGATAACTAGGGACTCATAAGGACTAACAGAAAAACAAGACTTTGCAGGTTTTGGTAGAGTCCCTAACGTTTCCTTCTGGCTCCTTTAAAACACTAGAAACGAGAATTAAAAAGATATTTTTCACCTGAGTATGAGTGCAAGATCCGTGGGTTTTCTAATTTGAATATAATTTTCTCCAAAATGCAGCAATCACTTCACACTGTTGATACTAAAAGTCCAAAGAATACCGCCTCTATTCTTTCACATCAACTTTCAGTTAGCTGTGACCACGTGGTGTTGTGTGGTGTTTTATTGATTAGAAGATCGCGCCTAACGCTGCAGCCTAATGTCGAGCTGTAAGGTACGCAGTAACTGCAACGCCATTGTGAGCTTGGATATCTTATTTTGATGGACTCTTTTACCCTCCTTAGGTCTCAGATAGTGTGCGTCGGGAGCGCAATTTACTCCCAATCATTTTTAAGACCACGGCTGTGCAAGAAGTAGCTGATTTAGCGCACTACTGGAATTTTTGGCGCGATTTGGAGGGAGACGACCAATTTGAGGATAACTATGACCTCAAGATGCGCGAACTCTCATTCGAGGGCAATTGGTATGCGTACTACATCCTACGAAACAACAGCACACCGAGATTTGGCTACATGATGTCCCTTGTACGGAGTCACTACATTGGTATTAAACAACGCTTCCAAATGGGATTGTCAGCAGCTGGGGAAAGCAGGGTCCTTACAATGTTCCGGACGGGTCCACCGAAAGCAACTCTTGAAGACATGTTTAACAAGGCTCTTGAACGCATCAGCTCAGCGGACTTCAAAATCGAGAATTTGGGAGATGAATTCTTGGAATGTCTTTTGGGTAAAGAGGAACGGAAAGATTTGCGAGCCAAACTGCATCAATACCAGGGAGTGATCTACTTTGCGGTGGCAGATGAAGATGAGGACCTCATGAAGCTATACCAGCTTATGCATCGCTCACAAATACTGTGGATTATAGCCCTGCGATCCAAGGAACTGAGCGCCTATGAATACCTCAAACAATTGATGGTGCCGCTGTTGGGAGACTGTTGGATTTGGGCGAATAAGAGTGGTCTTTACTGGACTCTCAATACAGTGAGGAAGGACGATGTTACTGACATGGCTTTGGCGCTCTTTGGATTAAAAACTGAGCTCGCGATGAGAAGACGAGGCATTGAGCGAGAGTGGCCACAAACTCTGATGCAGGAGGAAGAGAAGAGGGAGTAGTCGAGCTGTTTTTTGGGTTAAAACAGAACAAAAAGCTGTTTTTCAAAAAAAGAGCTTCGAATACTTCGTATGGGTTAATAAATTCATATTTAATTCAAGTGAGTAATTTTTGTGAAAGCATAAATTGAAAGAACTGCTCACAGCCTCGGCACAGTAGCCGAAAATTTAAACGAGAATCCCAGTATCGATTGCTTTTTTCTAGTGAAAAAAAAATAACGGCAGAGTTAAGGACTAACAAGTTAATGAATAATAATTATTTTAGCTTTACAGTACTCTGAATAAACATATTAAACATTAACATCATTTAAAGTGGAAAAAAGCGACAATTTAAACAAAATGACCCTTTTAGCGTTAGTTCATTTAAAATCTCAAAATTTTTACTGAATCCATCTCAAAGTGTTTCTGGTCTTATTCAACCGTTGCGTTTACCAACCCTAAACTGTATTTGTCTATGTAAATATGTTTAAAGTTTCTATGTTATGTTTCTAGAGATTTGTAGGATTTTGTAGTTGAATTGTATTTTTTTTCTGACAAAACTTTCCAAAGAAGCGGAACTTGGGAGATTTAAAAATGGTTCACATATTTGATAATTAAGAAAATCATTTGATATTGCTACTATTTTTTCTTCCGAAGAATAACCTAAAGTGAACACCTAAAATTGCTGTATTAAAAAATAAGATTTAAATTTACATATATATATCCACAGATTTACATTATTAATTTACATTTTATTTTATCAAAGATAGTTTTTATATATTTTTTTATCTTAACTATTTCTAGTTTCTCCAAAAAGACTTTATTTAATTTAGCATTTTACTGAAGCATTTATATGATGTAAAGCGGAACGCTGCGGTTGTAATATTTAGAAACACATCTCATTTATTTTTTTAAAGTTACTTATATATAAACAAATACAATATTTGATTGTTAATAATTTAAAAAATTAAAGATTTATTAGAATTTCGCGGAAGAAGAGCACTACTTTTAAAGATCCTTACTTACAATGAAAAAAGGGGTAATTGCAAAATTATTTTTATATAGAAGATGCAGATTTACCAGTTTTTAGATAGAAAACCCTAGAACGTTTGGAAGATGATGTAAACTTATAACTTTCTGCACTTTTAGCAAAATTCTATTTTCATATATTTTCATTTACTTAAAAGAAGCACAAAATCTGAACTTCGGCTATAGTAAGAGTGCATATCATAATTTTTACGTTTGCATTTTACGTAGGAATACAAAAAAACTATTTTTTACTTAACAAATAGTTATTAAATTATAACTCGTTTCTCATTTCAAAATTCACTGTAATATCTGTACCCTTGATTACGTTTCTCTTTGTGTTCGTACAGAATTTGAAGTAAAAGTTTGTAGAATATCCGTGTAGCTTTAAGATAAGAGTCGCAATCATTAAGAAGCTTAAATTGTAATCATTCTCGAAAGTTTGAAGATAAAATTATAAAATATTGTATTAAATAGAGGAGTGAATTGCTGAAGGCACCATGGTAACTATTAAGAAAAAGGAATAAAAAGAGTTTTATTAATATCTGGAAACCATTAGCACGTGAGTAAGTTTTAGGAAAACTGGAAATTACCAACGAAAACTTGTTCGTATCCTGTGATCTGTTAGTTAGTGAGTTACAGCTTAATAAATCTTGTGAAAGCCTTGTCTTGGTAAAATGTTAATTTTAAGTTATTTTTGTGAAATAATTAAACAAACTCGCTCAGATAGTCCAGAAAAGTTTAGCGAAATTCAACAGTATTACTAGATATTTTGAGAATAAATGGCTTATCTGCATGATCATATAAATAAATGCTTTTGACTCTGAGCACTTCAAAAATAACTTTGAAACAGTGTTCATAAAACTCTACTGACATGTTACAATTGATTTCAGTCGAGCAGCACAGATTTTAGAAATGGGACAATGGAATTAGGGATTTAAAAAAGTTAGCAAATTGATCAGAAATAATTTAAGCTGATTTAAAAAACAGTGTTAAAGTGATATTAGCAATCTGTTCTTAACAAATAATCAGCTTTTACAATTATGCATTTTTCGCTTGGATATTTTGCCTAAATTTTTATAAAATACGTTGGTTATCGAAATAGTCGTTTGTTTTATCAAGCATGGCAAGATTATAGGTTATATTTTCTTCCACTTTTTTATAATTTAATACATTTTTCTATGAAATAAAATAAACGTATGACGTAGGACAAGCCATTGTGAAGTTTAACCTTAAGTGAAAAAATGAAAGAGTAAGATAAAAAATACTTTGCTAAAAATATTTTAAAATACATTTAATATAATCAATAATTTTAAGTGACAATATAAAAGGGTCATAACAATTAAACGATGGCTTTATACTATAACACCTACAATAAAAATTTTAGGGACGCGAAAAATGCATTTAGAACAGATAAATTTAAATATTTTAATAGAAAAATATTTTAAAAAAGGAAAATTTACTCTTTAAACTGCTTTTATTTGGTCATTCAAAAAATTTCCAGATTTTCGGATTTTAATTCGAAATTAACTTACTTATATGTTCGAAAGTAAATATCGGTCATTTCGATTGGATTTCGTAATTAATCAAAACTCTGCGGAATATGGAACTCGGCATGTATGCAAACCTAAAAAAGCAATTTTTTGTAAATTAGAACCATTTAAGTAGTTAAAAATAAACGAATAATTTACAAAAATTTCTCACTGGGACACAAATACGTGAGTTGCTAGGAAGAGATCAAATTTGACAAATGCCATTAAATTTTAAATCAATTATTTTTAGATTTGAGGAGAACCTAAAAAGTGATAGCACTAATACTTTAAAACAGAACATTAACATATGAATATTTTAAACGTGTTAAAGCGTATTCTATTTGATCTTTTTTAAAAGCCTGACTTAAATTAAGATTGCCCTGGGTGAAATGTGAAGCGTTTGCTCTTCAATGAGATCATCGAGAGGCTTTAGTTTATAGTACGCGCTTTTTCATGTTAATATTTTTGCGCATTTTTGTGAAATGCCTCATTTCAAAATACTTACTACGAAGAACGGACATTTGGTGATTCTTTTTAATCAACGCGGAAACTATAAAAACACAGCAAGTAAGAACACTTCATTTGTGCTTAACAAAAGCTTAATGTTTACGCTACATTAATGCATTGAAAATGCAAATTGAAACATCTCCTTGACGTCATATTCCCATAGTGCTTATTAACTACAGTCTTAAATTAACTTTTCAAGCATGCAACGTGAAATATAAAATTTTAGCATAAGAAACGGAGTTTGTTTAGCTATCTTTGTAGAGCAAAAACATTTTAAGATAAGCTTTTCAGTTTCAAATTTGCAATGACGGAATTTTATTTGTATTGCTATCAAATTAAAGCTTGCGATATTTAATATGCTATTTTTCCTGATTTTGCACTGATATTAAATCGTAATCTCAGTGCCAACAGATTAAAATTTAATAAAAAATGGTAAAGATTAGAGCTTGAAATATAAAAAGAAACGTTGTTTATTGCTTAAATTTTGCATTTATGATAATATCTTCTGAAAAACAAGTTAAAGCTGTTTTATCATGAATATTTATATATTTGAATCTATGAACAACGATCTGTTTTAAGTATTGAAGGGTTCCTATTTTTTATATTCGAAGTTTAAATAACAAACGGAAACAGCTTAAGATAAAATATGACAGGCAAAACAACTTCATAAACTTATAAAAGGGTTTTAAAAAAAGCTTTGTGCCAAAATGTTCATTATTATAAATTAAAAGATTTCACCTTTAAATGCAAATTTAGCACCAACTTCAAGTTAGATTTTATAAAAATAGCTTTTTCAAATACCCCTCAATGCATATTTTAAACTTTAGGAGAATTCGGGTTTAAAATATACATATTTTTCGCTTGCATGTTTAATAAAATACTTATAGTGCTGGTTCACAAGCTAAATCGACAATCTTATTAAGATAATTTTTCTTTAAATATCTGTAATAATAAGATTTTATATTCTTGATAAATGTGATTTAAATTACAAGTGCTGCTTCTATGGCGGTTAACTGATAAATAACCTATGACAGAGATACGATAAAAGAACCACTAAACTTGCACCAATTCAGCAATTCCTATTTAAAATATTGCCATGTGTGGTGTCTGCTATGCGCTGAAATGTGATTTGGCAAATTTTGAAAAATCTTATCTAGTACTCATGGATTCACAATTGTAACTGGTCCATACGCGTGCCAGCCATCATAACTTCTACTCTACTATAGCTGACTTCCCATTAAGTTGAGTCCGCATTATAACAAGTGACCGATGATTTTACAAATTCACTTAATTTTATTCATTACAATTTAGTAAAATCATTTTTTATTAATTTAATTTTAAGCAGCGCTAGGAAAACCTGTATGCTGTTTGTTGACTTGAACTGATAGCTAAAACATTTAAACGTATTTCTTTAGATAGTTTATTTAAATTTTTAGATGAAGCTATTTCAAAATAGACGTTCTGAATGGTACAAGACAAAAGGGATTGCGTTTCAACGATCGCGCAACCATCAACAACCAATTGGAATAGATCATGATTTGAGTAACAAAAAATATTTAACTTTTCTTCAATCCAAATTGTTTAACTTTCGAAAGAGTAGAAAGATTATTATTTTTTGTTTATCATTGCAATTTCATTTGATAAATTGAGAATTGAACTGCGATTCTTCGAAATCCTGTGTTTCTAGTGATGGATGAATGAATTAAAAACTATTTATTTAAAAAATGTTGTGAAGAGAAGAAAATATAATATTTAAATTAATCTAGTTGTTTTAGCAGCTAAAAAAATACATTTTAGTTTGAAGAGGCCACTAATAAATTTTTTTAACTCATAGTTTCAATGACTTCCAAAGTCTTTATTAAAATGCTACATATGATTCCGTTGAAGTGGCTTGTTAGTGTTTAATGTCGCGTTACACAACTTTGGCGATCAAGAGGATCAATATAGTCAAATCTTGTTTTAAATGAACGGAAATACTTTTTTGCCGATGAATATGTAGGTAACAGCTTTTTCATTCTTTTAAATATTTTATTAGAGTTACTTTGAAAATGTACAAGTACACACTGACTTTTTTGAACAATCATCACATAAATTTACACTTTACATTTTTAAGTAGATTTGAACTTGATGATGTTTGATGCTGCGAGCTAGTCTTAATAACAGTTTTTTTGTATACTTGGCTGTAAAAGATTGCATGAAAAATAATGGTTTTGATTTAAATAAACGGTTTTATCAAGTAATTTTACCAGACAGATCTCAAAATTGTATTTTATAAATAAATCAGTAAAAACCGATCGATTGAATAGGCATTTCACTCCAAAACTTTAATATAGTTTATCAAGCCATTGATTCACTTTGAAATAGCAATACATGTATTAGAAAAAATAATTAAAAAATTTAAAAACGAATATCATAGTACAGTGAGAACTAAATAATAACTTTCACTATATTATCCAAATTCATACCATCTACCATATCCGAAGTTCATTTCTGTGATAATTGAAAGTTAAACTGTACTTGCAATTTGTCAGTAATCTGGAAATTATTCAAGATTGCATCTTCTTTAATTTCGTTTAATAAAAATGCAGGAACTAAGGTGGTGTAAATAAAGGAAAAAATTACTTCCGCAGATATTTAGAAAAGACGGCTTCCGTAATGATTTTAAACGCCTTGTTGTAAAAATATTTCACCTATTTACTCACAAAGAAAGAAATTTCACATATATTTACGTTTTTACTTAAGTAACTTTAAACGATGGGTGGGATAATTTAATTTTATATATGCTCGTGATAACCCTCAAGGAAGCAGCACTACGCAACTCCCCATGAAGTTCGTTGATTCAAAATGGAGAATTAAAATGAAATTTTAAATGTATAAAGCCATTATTACAAAATGAATGATTTATATTTCAGGACAATATTGTTTAGGAGTTTGTGGGAGGTAGAAACGCCTCGGATCGATAGGTTAAATCTCACAAAGCTATTTTGAAAACAGAAATTCGCTTTTTTCACTCAATTTTTTTTCCGATTTCTTCTGGATACAACGGCTTCTAAAGCGTGCATGGTCGATGATGGGCGATCACTCAATATAAACACTAATATTTAATATTCTTTAGAATTCTTTTGTTCTGGTTAATATATGAATCGTGAACAGAGTGAACCAGGGTGTGGATTGCATTCGCCACAATTTACTCACGTTAATTTGACAGCGAAGCTAGTAATATTCAAGGTTGCGAGCGTCACGATGGCAAGGTTATGCGCTATATAGATTGTCGTGCAATTAGCGCAAAGTTAGTTTCACAAATTAGGTTGTCACTCAGCCATGCGTAAGATAACTCTACTTTTCCTCTGTTTAAACGGTTATTTTGAGCCGTTTTCATATTGTAATTGTCCTTACAGGCATGTCAACAATCTTTCTTTTGCTAATCATTGTGGCTTTGGTTCAATGCTGGTAATAGGCTGTTTCAAACAAATTATATATGCTAATTATTTGAATATTCGCTGATAATAACTTTTTTGTGGACAGCACAAAATCTAAGTCAAAAAAGACCAAGAAATATTGGTACGCCTGCTTTAAAAAGTGCATTTTCCTATTTGAAAACAGCAAATAATTAGTACGAATAATTTGTAGCACGAATTGCCAGCGGTAAAATTGAAATTAACATTTTTATTTGCTAAAAAGAAGTTTATTTAAAGGAATTATCCTTTTAAATTAGTTATGGGTAAGATTATTAATTCGCTTGTTTATTTTTCGAGAATAAATCTCTTTCAAGAGCATACTTTTAATTCGTTTCGTTCGCAGCTCAAAGAGCTACTGGTGAGACCTCGTTCATAATTGTCCATTAAAACATTCGATTTTAGAATATGCTTATTAATTTAAACACTATTTTTATAGTGAAAACTGGTAAATTAACTCGGATATCTTAGGTCCATAACTTGTACTTGTAAAATTCAATAAATTGCATTTTTTTAGTTTTGACAGCGATAAGTGAGAATTGCTCAAGTTAAAACAGGTTTTAAAATTATAAATTTAGATTTTAAATATTGAATTTGTAATTGATTTTATAGGGAAAAAAGTAAAATGCGATAGTAAGCACATATTCTTTTGGTTTATATCCATTTTACACATATTCTAAAATTTAATTTCTAATTTTAGCAAAAATTGGAGTAAATGGTATTTAATAACTGTAGATAAATGTTTCTACTTTTTAAATACTGACAAACATCTCAACACTTTTTAAGCAAAGTTTGCATGCCCATCAACAACCGATCGTAAGAATATTTTTTATGTTTTCACTTCCAAAAATGTCCCACTATTCTAAATATCCTTTAGATTCTGGTTCCAATGGTAAATACTTTGACGACTAATTAACGATTTCAGTAAATGTTTGTTTAATCGAGCTCACCAAATTGTAGTGATTCATGTGAAGTAAGAGTTTGGATTTGTCTTGTTCCAGTTAACTCATTCCATGTTTATAACTCTAATATTTTTGTTTCAGAAATACTAGGGAAAATTGCTTGTGTTCATCAGTTTTAAATTATTTCGATTATTTCTTATGGTGGCTCACTCACCAAAAACGGTTTCATGACCTTAATCTAATGATTATCAGCATGTTTCTTCCAAATTAAAAATAAATAAATAAAGTTTTCTCTATATTTTGCTGATGAATTAATTATTAGAGCAGAGGGTGTCATGATTGCCATTACGTGGTGCCAACATTTTTATTGCAAACATCGCAAAAAAATTTTCTAAAGGCTCCCTGAAATCTGATGCTCAACGATTGTTGGCTTTGTGATTTTTGTTTAAAAAAAGCTCTGAAAATTAAGTAATTGTTTGTTTCATCTTCTACATTAAAAAAATATATTTGTGGCGATTGTGTGCTAAAATTTTTGGTGAACTCGATGGTGAGAATCCATTTTGTAAGCGTATTTTTCTCTTTTAAATTAGTTTTTATTTATTTAAACAAACCTACACACTCTAGTCTCCTGAGAAGGAAATATGTGCTTCATTATTTAAAAATATAAAGGCAGAAACGCGAATTCTATAAGAATCAAGTTAAGTTAGTCATTAGAATTTGATGAATTTAGTGCAAAACAAAAACTCACGTAATATTGTACGTGTTGTAAAATTTTTATAAAAAACTCTTGATACTTCAGCCTGCATTTAAGGACCGTTGAATACTTACAACAGTCTAAAAACCACTTTTTTGCAACTGAGTGATTCAAGGAGTGAAACACGAATATTCAAAATTCCCTAAATTTATAATCCATAGCATTGTTAATTTTGTCATTTTTGAGTATATAAAGGCTGATTCAGGCTTTTCTGAATGCGAAATTAAGAAAAATTAATGAAAATAATGCGATCGTGAGCTTTGCGTTGACTAACTCTAATTTAATAACCAAATGAATCCTAGTGTGAAATTAAGTAGATCAAATTTCGGCACGCGAAATTTGGTGAGAAGGTGCCACTAATTAATTTAAGGTGGCACGCAATTAGTGACACGCTGTAACCTATAATTTAGGCCTTTCCCATGAAAGAATTCTCTTAGGGCGTTGGTAGGAAAATCTCGCATACACCCGGGTTTGTCGCTGATTTGAGGCTGTTTTCTGATTCAGTGTTCTTTTCTTAGTTAGAATGTCGAAAATCATAATTATCTTGATTTTCATGGCTTACGTTCAATGTTGGTAAGTGTTAACGGGATATATTTTGTGCCGTTTTTATAAATATAAATAATACCCCTTTTTGAGAAGTACAAGAAGCAAGAAACAAAGTGGGAAAAAATATTGGTATGTTTGATAAAAATCCTTAATGAATTTGAGAGCCGAAATAATACAAGATTAAAATTTTAGCCTTTACTGCCAAACGTAAACTCATAATTTACTTTCATTACAATTCAGTTAGTCAAACTTACTGGCTTTTACTTTGTTTAAAATAGTGGAGGGTAAGCCCTTCCTACCTACCTACTAAAATTTCTTTTTTGAGGCAAGTTAAGAGAGCAAAAATTTATGTTTTTTTAATTATAGAGCAAAGTACTACTGGTAAAATTTGATTCATTGTTGTAAATTATAAATTTCGAAACTGAAATCCTTTTTTTCTCTCTGAGTCTTTTCTGTTTAAGTGAGGATTGGTAAGCCCTGCTTAATTTGCAATAAAATAGTATTTTTTACTTTTTTCAAAGAGAATTAATTTATCATTTTAGTTACTCCAAATCAAAGTTGGTATTTTTAGAGTAAAAATAAAGTTTTAAAATAACTAAACCAAACAAACAACATATCTTCCAGAGAACTGCAGGATATGTCTCAGTAAGTACGCTTGCTTTTGTAATATGAATTTCTATGACCGTTAAATAAAAATCATCATTTTTCAATACAGCCGAATATTGTTTGCGTGGTAAGCATTAAATTATTATAAAATAAATCAATTTAATTCCGGTAAAGTAAAGTAAAAAAATATTTGCCTTTTTAAAGTGACGGTTGCTCTGATTACAATAGCCGAACGTAAGAAAAGGTTTTGTTTCATGGTTTATAAAGAAAAATTGTGATACAAGTGTTTTGCCAAGGTTCAGCACCATATGGTAAGTTATTTTGTGAAATGTAATTTGTATATTGCATTAACATATATTTATATAATATATAATTATAGATAATATATAAAATAACTTCGCTATTATGTACTCCAAAAACATTAAATTTTAGCCAAGCATGCACAGTAAGCGCAACCCGTTTTTCGATGTAAAGAACATCCGTATTTGAAATTTCCATGTAAACATTTTAGAAGTACTGACACTCGAAAATTACACAGGTTAATGTGGTTTCTTTAGAAATTATTTAAATTAAATTCTCTTTAATAATTAGCCTTTTCTTAGAATGCAGGCTTACAGACTTCGCTTGGAGCTTTTCCTTCATTCATTTTTGCCTAGTAAAATTTAAATACTAACGCTATCATAACAAAAACTTGAAATTATTGTAATTGTTGTATAATGGAAGTAATAAAAGGCCAACTTTTTGACGATAACCATCCAACTCACTTCTTCAAGACATTTTTGAACTCGTAAATTACTACCCTATAACTTTTTTAATCTAAAGTTTTGATCCAGTTTCCTTTTTAAAATACTAAATTGTTTTGTAGTTAAAGCGGTATGCTGCATCAGTAAATCAAGAATTGTATGCAGTTCAGCTGATTTCCCAAATGGCCTACCTCTGAGACGAAATTCAAAGCTATCCTAGATAAACCCCTTACAATTAATTGAATTACAGCTCTTTCAAGGCTTCAAGGCAGGTTACTGCAATAGATTTTGAAAAAGTGATCTATGAAATTACTGAGAATTCTCACAAAAGCTCAGCTCACTTTGTAGGCATCTTGCATTTTATCAAAAGATGTTTTTTTGAGCTACGAGATGAAGCTTAGGTGAATTCCCACAACCAAAACGGTGAGCAATGCTTATTTTCCTAATATTCGATAACTGAAAAGTGCTTTTTTATATCCCACTTATTCGCATTTCAATTAAACCATCAAGGTCACGAAAATTTCAGCTCACCGACGCAAATTTGGGTTGATTTCGAGAAATCAAAAGAAAATAAAGATGCGTTAAATACGTTGAAACAAATTACATCCATTCATTTTTTATCTTTCTGGAACTAATTTATAGTTATAATTCTTTAAACCGGATTCGATTCAACTAGTTTTGGTGACTTGGAATTGGGAGATTTTATACTAGTAAATTCTTGTTTTAAAAAGTCACAAAAATCAGACTTCAGAAAACTCTTCTGAGAAGATATTTTAGTTAAATGTAGGCTTACTTGGCAGAACTGCAAATATCCAATTTACTGTAATGACCAAATTTGGTACTGACAGCGATTTGTTTAAATAAATCTGTCAAAATCAAATACACAGGCAGTTTTGAGACATATCAGTGAAATTTCAAATTCATAGCCCCTAAACTAAGCATCTTTTGAGCTTCTGAATGCCATATTAAAATAAATTAAAATGGGTTTACTGGTGTACCGAACTAATGTTCTGCACTTGCTGCTGGAGAAATTTGTGTATAAACTGACGATATTTGAAAATTGTTCACGGTGATGTTTGTAGCCACGGTGTTATCCCAGTTTATGGTTTGTAACTTTCATTTCGACTCATCAAAGTGAAAAACTTAATGTTTTAAGTAAACATTTTATCCATCTTAAAGTGTTTATTTAACCGAATCTCTGCTTCATAGGATTCAAGGGCAATGAAACCTCCTTAATCGGAGTGATTTCTGAACTGCAACCTAAGTGAGTGAAGATCGCAATTTGAAATGTTCCCACACAAATTTAATTAAGATGAGCTTAACGTAAGCAGAATAGGTCTTAGGTGAAAATCGTAATGATTGCCACATAAATTCGCGAAAATGCTTTTATCAGTTAAAAACTCTGCTCGTTACAGCTAATGTACTTTCTTTAATGTGAGGCAATTTCGGAAGTAAATTTGATTATAAAAATAAATAAATGGAACCTACAATTCTTTTAAAATTATAACTAAGATGACTTTTCGCTGTAGCTAAGGCTACTCAAAAGAACAGATTAAGCACTACGTGGGAATATCATAATCGAAACGATTCGTAATTCCGCACGTTTGTGAAACACAAGGGCACATCAATGACTTAAACAATTAAAAAAACGGAGAAGTGAAACAAAATGTAGTACAAATCAATAAAAAAATTATGATTGCATTTTTTGTAGACAAATCACTTTTACAATTTAATACCTTGTGCTTCTTGAATTTGATCCATTGTCGGCGACTTTAGTGGTAAATAACTGTTCTTTTAAGTGTTACTGAACTGACTATCTACTCCAAATTTCATATGATGGAAATAAGTATTTATCAGATCAAATTAACTAAGATAACACTTTGATAAGATAGTTTCCGGATAATTAATCACCAGGAGTCCTCTTTGCGTAACTTGCACCAACGCCATTCCAGAATACTTTCTACTTACCTTCCTCACAAGTAACTCATTACAATCACTAACTTCAAACCTTTTCTTGCTCGTGCCTAGATGAATAAATTATTTCCTGAAAAAACCGACAAATACACGCGGAGCTACCCGATGCTACTATCAAAGACAAGTAGCAAGCGTCTGCAAAATATGTATATATTTCATAACCAAGGCGCTTATAATGCAGCAAGTACAAAATTTACCAAATATCCCAAGTAAAAATTTCTCCTTTTAAAATCGTGTACTGGCGTCTTCTTCATTGAAATGGAATAGTAGCGTTGCGTAGTCGCATTTCTCTCCCTTCTCATTGGCTGCTTTCTGACCAATAGGATGCCGCAGACAGAGGTTTTCGTCATCGCGATCGACAATTGAGTGATCCTATTGGTCGAAATATATTTTAACATAAAGTCACAATTTTAGTCAATTTTCAATCAGAAAAGTACCTTATAGTATTCCACGAGGTGTACAAGCGATGGAAAAATCCGCTTCTGCCCCTGGAGGTAGTAGAACCTGCCTTCGCATGAACCATATCCATTTGACTGAGGGGTATTCTCATCGTCTAATACATCGTCATCAATGCTTTTCAGGATGTGCATAAAGACATGTCTGCAGTTCCCGCTGTTGTCGATGTGTGAGACGATGTAACCCAGGAAACTGTCGCTGATTCGCACCAGAAAACTACCCCCCGGATGACCTTGCAACAGAGCCTCTGTTGGAAGTCGTTTCAGACACCCTAGGATGAAAGAAATTACGATAGATGTATAGGTAGTTACCATGGAACCACTCAGGGATTCTGGTAAGACCATTGGTTTGCCGAAAAGTTGAGCTGAGAAGGATAGGGGCTTCGTAGTCTCTGAACCACTGAGTGATGGCAGTGGGTCCAAAGGTGGAATGGAGTCGATTCAGAGTTCCTAGACGACTCCAGACGGTGGAATCGACACTGCCGCGTCCACTAGTGACCTCCTCAGGAATCCGTGTGACCAGGGAAGCCTCCAGAATGTTGGACTCGGACGCCATCCCAACTCGGTTAGCACGAGTTGAACAGGACTCCACCAAGTCCGTCAATGACGGTTTTTTGTGGCTGGCATTCAGTCGGTTCGAACGCAGAATCGGCCCGTTAGGGGTGGATGAATTTTCCGTTGTGCTGGACCGCGAATCCCAAAACGAAGGACTGTCTAGGAGTGGTGGGGTGCTTAGCAGCACGTACAGATGGTGCGATTTCACCTAAGGATCAGATGCAAGAGATATCTATGACTCCCTTTAACCCATTAACACCTTGTTTAACTTTCAAAAGCATCGAAGGTAAGGGAAAACCGAGGATGGAAGTGTGAACTTGTTTTAGGAGGAATAACAAGCAAGTGATGGATGAGGTATTGCTTGAGCGCTGCCGTAAGGAGGCCTGTGGATGCTCATTCTGACGACGGAACACAAATCAAGACTTTAACGGAGACTCGACTCACCACCACCAACATACACATCCAGATGGAGACTTCTGCGAGCCATTAGGACAACTTTCCGCTTCGCCTCCTCCTGTCTCTTGGCTCTCAGACGAACTGCCTTCCAGTCCAGATCACCTGACGGTGATGTGGAAGTACTGCCGACGGTATTCGATGAAGCGGAGGCCTTTCGAAAGTAGAGAGGAGAAGACGGTGACGATGATGATGATGATGGACTGGAATTCAGTTGCTTCCGGTTCAACTCCTCGAAAAGGGACACCTGTTGACGAATTCCACTAGACGGTTTGACGGTGGGGGGAGAAATTTGTTTTAATGCAGGAGAGGAGGGATTTTGTTGGTGATGGTTGACGCCATTTTGGGGCTGAAAGATACGAAAAAGAAAAACAAGAAATCGGTTAACATGGCACTCCTAGGAAGAAGCCTTTGAAGAAGCGTCGCATCAGATTTAAGGAAGTATGTTTTGGTCACATAACATCATACTTTTACAATACTTCAAAAAATATACACGAGGTGGACACAATAATGGAAACACCTAACATTTTGGCATCACAACTTTGAAAGTGCTATAAACAATCAAAGGCAGACACATTTTAATGTTTTTTGTATAGTATTTTTGTTATTTGATATTGTTATTTGAAATGTGTTTTTATTGACACTTAAAAATGGTTGTAAAGAGACTACCGTTGGCTTCGTAATTTACAAAAGCATTTCACTTTGTGCCTTAACAGGTAATGGAGACTTTTGTAATTCGATCAGAGATACACGAAACACTCTCTCATTCAATGAGAGCTTCGCAATCATGATAAAAACTTTGCTACACTACTAACCGATCCTCGAATCAAGGGTTTTACTGTTAAGCCATAAAAAGTAAATGTAGCGGCTACCAAATTGTTAAAATTGGAGTGGCGCCACTCGGCCAGATGGCAAAAAAAGCACATCAAGAGGACACCACCGGTTATCGCGTAAACAGTTGGCTCCCCTGGCAGCCAATCAACTCGCGCCCTTCAGACTAACCAATGAGATCGGAGATGTGAGAGAAAAAAGTAACTACAATATTGGGAACCCCCTGAAAACGCGTGAAGCAGTGAAATTGCGGTGTAAATGTGATTAACAACCAAATCCAAGTGGGTTGAGTCACTGGAAGTAACCAACAGATCAGTAAGAAACCGTTTTAGCTAACAGAACCTCGGGATAGAATCTCACTGGACGTAATTAACCTCAGTTTTAGAACCACGATTGTGATTTAATGAGTTATTTTTTCCTATTTCGAGGAGAGATTTCAAGCATATAGAATATTATCAAGGATGATTTCAACAATCTATGGTAACAATTTACCATAATTTTATTAAAGATGACGCTTCCATGTAGCAGATGATACATTTTCAATGATTTCTAAGCAAAATGGGAACTCCTAGCAGGTATTTAGATCGTGTTTCCACACCGAAAGGTTGGATTCAAATTTACACGAAAATAAAAGTATTAAAAAATGTGAACAACATTTTTGTTTACACCAGAATGGCACGATCAGGATTCTGACAAGTTGGCAAAACAAGATATGAATAAAACCTCGTATTTGTCAACTTTTTGTGTAATTGAAATTATAGATATTTGCCAGAAGATGGAAACATCAAGAATTCTACCTGGAATGAACCAATGTTCCAAATGATGACTTTATTACTGTGGTTGCTACAAAGGTAGAATTTGAGACTACTGCTTCAACAGTGACCTATTAAAGACATGCACACGTCTGATAAGTACATTTTTTAGGAGCTGAGGTCATACGCACTTAGACAAAAAGTCAATGAGAAACCGCGCAAATCCTGGCTTAACCAATCAGGGGTGGTGACAAAGGACAAAGAAGTGTGTGATCGTGTGTGTGCGTGGCGAGGGTGTTGCTCCTGTCATCAATGAGTCAATGATTAATCAGACGGATGGGTGAGTGATGAGTCACTTTGCCAATCGGTAAAAGTGAAATACAGATTCATACTCCACCTTTCTGCTTCTGAAATTGGTCACTGGCGATCACATTGATGATGAAATGAGGTGATAAAAAGGTAGAAAACGATTTTAAATAGTAGACAAGCCCCAAAAAATCGATTCGGGGAAATTCAAATGGACAAACTTATCGATTTCACAAAGAATCGATTTTGCGTAACAGACCAATGGCTTACCAGTACAAGACATACAAAAATCGATTTGGGCACATCGATCGAGGTGAGTGCCTTCAATCAGACGAGCTTATCGATTTCACAAAGGACTGATTTACCTCTAACCGACCAATAGCCTTGCATCTAAATCGAAACCCCTTTAATCTAAGTTCCTATTAAACAACAGAAAACAATTCAACAAAAACCTCGAAATTACTCATTTATTATAACTTGCGGAGAGAAAATTCACAAGAGGACACGAAACGAAAGGCTACAATTGAAACGGAGTAAATAAAACATAGGAGTGAACAGCTAGGATAACATACGAGGAAAATTTTCAAGGTACCAACACGCAAAACAACTCAATTTTGCAAACAAAACATGCTATCGATAGTAGGTTTCGATGCAAAACTAGAATAGGATTAAAAAAGTAGCTTGAAAATCCAAAATGCGAAAATCCACGCAAACGCTTCAAAAATTATAAAAAATGAAGGTGTTCCAAACTTACTTCCGGCACCTTAGGGACGATTTTTGCTGGATTTGGTTGATGAGGAGTTGTCATGATTGGAGATGTTGGCTCGGAGGATGGAAGAGATCTTTAATGGAAAATAACAAAGAATTAAAATTTGTTTAGGAAGGTATTAGGACTATGCTACGTTACTACATACTCTATGGTATCTGGAATGATAGTTGCAACGATTTCGCCACGAGGATCGAGTTGAAATGAAACACTGAGGCCCTTAGGATTCGTTTTAGTAACTATAGTTGCTAAAATACAACAAATTCATTGAGAAATCCGTTAAAGAAGCCGTTGCATATAGTAAAAAACCTCAGGGAAAGGTGCTACAAGAAGAAGACACATAATAACAAAAAATTTATTCAAGATATGCAACCTACTATCATCCTTTCTAGGTGCTGACTGAATCCAATCATTGTACCTTCGGACCTGCTCCTAAATTCGACAAGTTAAAGATAACCTGAAGGCTTACTTGGCGCATGGCGCAAAATAGAATTTCCTTCTGTTCATCGGAGAGTTCTTGCAGAAGCTCCGGCTCAATATACATGTCCCGAAGGATTTGGGCCAACATATTTTACGAGGTTTAGCAACTACTGAAATGTACACGACCAATTCATAAGATTGAAATAACCTTCACGGGACACCAATCAGGTGTTTGAGGTAGGTGCAAATGAATGTGAGAATTTTAATAATTCTAAGAAAGGAGAAACCGGGGCTTATTGTATATCACTAATAAATTTAATAGTAAATATATTGAAACACTTTGGTCTCTTTAAAAATTATAAGATTCACGCTAAAACACAAAAGGAAATGAACAATATAAGGGTCACCAACTGTAAGGCTTGAGATGGAGGTGACTATCATTTTTAGAAAGAAGGAGATTGCTTTATTTTAAACACAGGGACATGCAACAGTCTGAATACTTTTTAATCTCATCATGTTGATAAGCGAGAAAGTATTGTAATTATGTGAGCATCTAATTGAAAACTTAAAAAGGAACATAGTTTATAAAAGTCATACTAATCAAGTTTTTATTCAAGACGAGGCAAAACCTTCGAATGTACAATCTACTAGCAAATGTGTTTCGCACAATGATCACCAAAGGTGCGATTATGTTTCTAAATTCACCAGTGATCTTTCTAAATCGTGGAAATACATCATTCGTTTATAACCTTTTGGGATTTATCACCTTGAGGTACTTCAATAAATCCTAATGTGTTTTTTATAGTACATACAAAAATTATTCATGTCTATTAATCATTGAATAAGTGGTGCTTTTTTCCTCAGTCAGGTTTATTATACATTACTTAGTGATGTCTACAGCGATAATGAGTAACACACCAAAAATACCCCTTTACGAGTACCAACTCCAAAGTGCAGTAACAAATAGATTGAGCCTAAATATTCCAAATAGAAAATCACTTTAAAAACTGCGCAAAAATATAACTTATATTATTGCACTCTAATTCAATAGGAAATCTATTAATTTTACACTAATGACTATGAGAGTTACAATTAGCTAAAGATCAGCCGCGACCTTGGCTGTACCAGTTCTGCGTATTTACCGTAAACGTATGTGAATTCAATTAAATCTGCTGTAGCTTTTATTTTTATTTAAAATTTATGGTTTATTTTGCTTACCGTTAATGACCTGTTGTGTCTCCGTTATATTATACCCCAACAATTTTTTTCATAGTGTTTCATACCCACTTCTTTCACTTTTAATAAAATTCCCATTGATTGCTTCAACCTTTCTGTTTGTTACAAAATATTGTCTCCTTTCAAGATTCGTTGTGTGCTTTCCAGGATTTCGCTTATTTCACGAAGTTAGTAATCTATTCGTAAGCCTGCTTGCGTTCCCTAAAATGTTGTGATAAAAGGAAGGCACACTATGCATTATGTGAGATTTTTGATGCTCGAGTCCTCGGAGATCACGAAACTGTCTAGCTTTTTATGACAAGTATACGAGTGTACTCGTAAAGGGCTTAAATGACATTCATCAAAGTGTTGGTTTGGCACTGTGATAAGAAATCCATGTTAATTCCTCCGTTTCGACTAAACTTCTATAGCGATCGCTCTTATCTTATTTTGCCATATTTGTTATGATTGTTTTAATGTTTTAATGCTTCCTAACCATTCATATTCTATTTATTCTACCACTGAAATGAGTGCTTTCAAAGACATTATTAATTCTTATGAAATGATTTAGTAATTCTGCATCCGTTGGAATTCTGATTTTGCTGAAATGCGTTTACAAATTTTGCATTGTCGATATGCGATTGTATTACTTTAAATATATTCAGAAACTTCTTAATCTTTAGCATTCAAGTAGCTTATAATAATACTCAGTAGCCATCCCTCTTGCCTATTTAGCAAGATTTTTTGGTTTAAATGTTTTTTTACGATCTCTTTAGGCTTTGTTCTCTCAGAATTGGTCCCCAAGCCATTTTGTTTCCTGACTACTCAGTTTGTTTACCCACTGAAACTTACACCAGTTATCCTTGTAAAAAATTGTTGATTAGATTTCAGATTTTGGTGAAACGTGCTTACAAACTAGCTATTTCTGTCCATTTTATCTTATCTCACGCATGAGGGAACAACTTAGACACAAGACTGACTTCGATTTGTAAACACTAAGTAAGACACTAGCAATTCCTCAGGATTCGCAGCTGTTTGTATGGCCTAGAGTACCTTATAAGACCTAATATTAACTCCTCATCGGTCTCATTCTTACTTTCTAGCGTCCAATTATAGAAAGATTGAGTTTTCAATGGCCTCTTTTGCCGTATCCTTTTGTTTTTTGTTCTCTAATTAATCTGCCAGCCTTGGTTCGATTCATTTTACTGGTCTTGACGGCTCCAACGATTTCTCAATGTCTTGAGTCTTCCACTTGATGCAAAGAGATCTATGTCCGTTTCAATCGTTTTCTTCCTTCAAGCAAATCTCTAGTTTTTGTTTCCATTAGTATAAAAATGCACCGTTTTCTAACCATTCACAGTGCTTCATAATGTGCTTTAATAGATATGTTTATAGCATTCAAGTAACCTTGTTTTTTTGTTGGGGAAGTACATTTTCGACTTATTTTGAGGGGACATAGCCAAAAAGAGGTGCTATTTTGAACAACCTCCTGTCTCTTACAGGCTCCCCAATCACAAATGCCCATCGCTTCACTCCGATGAAGAAGATTCTTGCTCTGCTTTCACCTCATGGCACAGAGGGAGAATCGTGTGGAGCTCAGCAGTTTTCATCTCCACCGTCCACCACTAACGCCTTCAGCGACGCTGGCGGCGGCTCCAGTGGTCTTGTGCCCGGCAAATCCATCACCATTGACAACCAGCGATACACCGTGGACGCGGTCATTGCTGAGGGTCAGTTAAGGGCGATTTATGGTAGTCTTGTGTGCCGAAAACGACAGAAGTATAAGTATTGCAACTCCCTAATTAATGGCTGTTTTTCACTCATGAGGATTATTTATCTGTCTGATAGGGTGTGCCGTTATTAGCCGCTGCGGGAACCTGAATATATGCCGTGTTTTATGAAGAAGCGGCCTTATGTTGTTTATCCTGTCGTAATCGCGTTAACAAAGCACAGCAAAGGCAAGAATATATGTCCATAGTTGTTATTAGTCTCTAGTTTTAGTCTGCCGCATTATTTCTTAGCATTTTGACAGCCATAAATGACACCCAGAGTGTTGCACATATTTGCTGGATTAAATTTAACGTTGTGGGCAAAAGATGTGACGAAATAGCTTTGGTTCATTGCCATGAAACACCATGGATTCCCGTTAATGTTTCGCATCTTTACGTTCATTCTACATGATTTACTTCCATCATAATTGGCCAGAAGAGTAGTCGGATATTCGGTGGTGAAGCACTAAGTTAGTTTAAACTCCAAAAATATCCGGTTTGTTAATAATTTTGGTATTTTCCGTTGTCCGACTGTGAATACTCGGTAGTTTAAATTCCCAATGCCACAAATATTGCAACCTTTCGGGCTGCCGCTGCTACTACATCGGCATTACTTCGAAGACTCTTTTTTTAAACATTCCACAATGTGGGTGAGACCTTTTAACAGCCATAAATGACACGGCCAAGTACACACACATACAAACTCTAAAAGTTGCATATTTCCTGATTTGATATAGGTTCAATGGTTCAACCCTCAAAAATTCGTTGGTGCATTGTCGTCATGGTGAAATAAGAGCCCAACAACTTTGGCGTTGCTCCACATTTTCATTATTTAAACAGACAGTTTCCTTAGATTTTAACATAAGTACAGGGAAGGTTTCATTTCACGTCAAGTCCTTGATGAGCATCAACCATCTCAACTCAGTTTCAGACAAAAAGCGGTCGGTTTTTGATGCCGATGGTTGGCATCGGGTCCTCTTAGACAAAGCACAGTCTTACTTCCACCATAATTGGCCAGAAGAGTAGTCGAGTGTTACTACGAAGCCATTGGTTTACGTCTTTTGTCTTTTTTAAACTCCGAAACTGTCGTTTGTGATGGCAAGTTTAGTCTATCCCAATGTTGTCTACCCGCTGATTCCATTTTTGTGCCCCGTGAGACACAAATGCAGCTTGTTTGTCAGCTGAGGCGTTCGTGATTAACCCTGCATGACTCACTTCCACCATAATTGGACTGAAGAATCGTCGAATATTTTGTGGCGAAGCTCTCAGTTATTGTTTTGTCTATTTTAACCTGAAATCCGACCTCCAATCTCATTCAGATTTAAATTTTGGAGTTATTAACCACTTTTTTGTCATAAAAGGCATTCAATTTCCCGAACAGCTCGTAGTACTCTTACTTGACGCGTTAATTTCAATGCATTAAAAATGCAGCTTTGGAATGCAGCATTTATGCCTCTTTAAACTAACCACAAAATATCCGACAATTCTTGTAACCAATTACGGTGGAAGTAAATCAAATATTTTTACTTTCTTGTCAAATCTCTTCTTAAAAAACCACTAGGAATTCGTTGGCGTTATTTGTGCCCTTTAGGTGGTTTTGGAATCGTGTACCGGGTCCATTCTATCCCTGATGGTCGTCAACTCGCCCTTAAACGGACGCTCGTGAATAATTCAGCCGATTTGGCGAGTATGAAACGTGAGATTACAATTGTGGTAAGTTTCAACGAATCTTCGTCATTCAGTGTCTAATAATTTACTTCGTATTAGTTTTAATAGTCGTACTGTAGATATTGCAAATAATGAATTCTACAGTACTTTTTCAGGTAAACAAATAACGCTTGGTTGCTTTAGTGACAGTTTTTGTTTAAATTACCGGTGTCGTTAATCGGTTGATTTGACAGTCTTCCTGAAACGGAGATAGTTTGTTCTGTTGTAGACTAAATAGCCAAATCGTACATTCCATCGTCAGTTTGGGAGCCTCAATTTAATTTTTTTAGACTTTTTTGGAAAAAAAAACATTTATTTGATCTAATTTTTTTAGACATAGAGAGGAACTCAATCCATGAAGCTAGATTTGCTAAAGAATGGCGGTACTAGGAACATTCTAATGATGTTGAGCATCTCATCTGGTCACCTCTATCTCCAGACCTCAAAAAAGGTGTAGATTCCATCGAAGACCTCATTTCCGTCGAATTCGGACTTTTATTGTCCCAAAGTTGGTTAAATACCTTTCATTGAGTGGGAGTGTTACAGTCTGGATTCATTCATTGCGTTGTCGTCACGTATTTCAAAGGAAGAATACGTATTAAACTCTTTACGAAAAAAAATATTAAACCTTATTCAGAGGATCTTATAGATGAATAGATGTCCCTTGTATGAACTTATAAGAATGTAAGGTTTATCACTATAAACCAAATCCATTAATAAGATTTTAAAATCTCAAAATAGAAAGCACCTAACAAGACATTTTTCATAGTTTCTAGGGCGAGACACTATCGGGACTCAATTGATCGTTTTCCTCACCAATAAATCGTGTCTCATTTCTGTCTAGGAGTTAGTAACGAAGCCTGATTGGATCTTTTGAGCACTCGGGCTATAAGACACCAACATCGGAACAAAGAAAAATCCCTCCTTGAGTTGGAGGACTCTGTACTTCACAAACTCTCCTCATTTTAAATAGAGAATCACTGGTAGACACCTCTAGACATAAGTATGACTGTCATCAACTGTGTCTGTCCCAGAGTTCTGCGTAACACAAAAAAAATCATCAATTCAATTTCTGTGTACCCTTGAGAATGAAGTCAAATTTCAAGTTACGAGAATACGATATGGAATTAATGAAGCTTCGTTGCTACGAAAACCTACTTTACGTTAAATTAAATAGCGATTTAAAAGATATTCGTGGTGAACTTGAAATTCAATAAAAGGAAATTACGGAAGTGGTTTGTTAGGAATTATTTTCAGTTCATTTGAGACAAGACGCAGACGGTTTTTGCCTTCTTTTTTGTCTCGTGAGACAAAAGCTCAGCCTTTGTGACAACTAAGACAAACCGACGTCAAATCTTTAATGTGTATCAGCCAATATCAACCCATTTTCAGACAAAAAGCAGACGTTTTCTAATTCCGATGGTTGACATCGTGTTCCATCAGACAAGTCACAGTCTTTGTATCGGAAGACACATTTCTGATTTGCTTTGCCTGCCTTCAACCATAATTGGCGAAGTACTAAGCTTGTTTAAACCCCAAAAATATCCGGTTTGTTAATATTTTTGTCTCCGTCTGTGAATACTCGGTAGTTTAAATTCCCAATGCCATAAATACTACAACCTTTCGGGCTGCCGCTGCTGCTACATCTGCATTACTTCGAAGACTCTTTTTTTAAACATTCCACAATGTAGGTAAGACCTTTTAACAGCCATAAATGACACGGCCAAGCACGCACATACTCTGATTTAACACAGGAAAAAGTGCTTCCAGTGGAAATGCTTGCGGGAAATGTGGTGTTTCTGTTCTCTTAGGATAATCAGTAATGAAATTACTAAATTCTGGTTGCTACGAAAACACAGTCGAGATTGCTTTTTGGCTTAGTTAAAACTCCTCCATTTGTGAGTTCAAACTAATTGTTTTGAACTTGACAGTGTCGACAGGTGAGCAAAAAGTGGTTGGTTAACTGTGAAATTTAGTAGATTTAAAGGAAATAAACCAATTGCAAGGTAGTTTGTGTTTAAATAACCACGGATAATTCCGCGGTTTTATTGATTATTTAATTTCCAAACAAACGGGATGTTGATTATAAATTTGATGTGATATTAAAAATGGTTTTAGGATATTTAAGTAGTTTTTTTCAAATAACTGACTTTCTGGAAACCGGTACGTTGCCTGCGCATCGTGGATCGCTTGTTGAAGGGGTTTATTCTGCTCTTAATCTGCAACAATATTCCGTATTGATTTTTGGATCGATTCTTGAAGGGAGTTGTCTGTGTTTCATTATTTGTAGAGTTCTCTGTCCCACAAAAACATCATCAGTTACGTGGCCTCAAAGGTGGTGGAACGCGAACCGGAAATATTCGAAGTTCTCCTTCTCACTGCCTTCTATCCCAGTGAGTACTCAGCATTTTTTTAATTTAAAAATGTTGGCTAATCCCTCTTACCTCGTCTGGACCGTTTGAAAGTGTTCTCAGGAAAGGGCTAATGACAGCTTTAATTCTGTCAAACAATTGGAGGAATTTTTTTGTTCGAATTACTCAAATGAGGGTGTTTTTAATTAATTAATTTATTTATTTAATAAAGGCTCAGGAAATAATTTTGAATTGTAAAGCATTTTTTTCTTGGAGACATAGCGGTGATATCACAATTCTGCTACTTCGGGAATTCACATAAATAATTATTTTAATCAGAAAGCTTTTTGTCTTAGAAATGACCACAGATAGCCGTAATTCTGTCGATTTCTTTGAAATTTTAGTTTCATCAAATGCTGACTTTGCTGAAACGAGGATAGTTGAGTTATTTTCCCTAATTGACAAACAAGATTTCTTGTCAAAAGATTAGCGAACAATGCGGTTTTGTGATTATTAGCTGGTTGATTTATTAAAATATTTAGCCAAGTTTCTATTCTGTAGAATAATTTAATTAAATCTTTTTAAAAACCACGTATTTGGTTAATATTCTGGTTTATTTTTCAAAATGGCGATAATTTAAGTGTGTAATTTTACTCATTTGCAGTAGTTACGCTGATTTATAAAATTAATTTTCTTTTTATTTTTCCACATCTGTCTAGGATGTTTTTTCAGCTGAAAATTGCAAAATGCTCTCTAGAAAGCCTGTTAAATTAATATTTATTGACTAACCAGAAGAAAACTTTTGCTTATCATTTTATCTTCTTATTAGAAAATTAGATTTCCCAATGAGAAATAAAACGATCTGTTTTTGGTGTTCGTTTGCTTAACTACTGGTCTTTTCTACGCTTTTTAAATGGTAAAATGAATAATTTTCAAGATGCTATGACGAAGTGTTTCGTTAATTCGCGAAATTTTCGCGGTTTGGTTGCTTCTGTATTCTTGACCTCCCATGTTCAGAGATAATTTCGTTAATAATCAAAACCCCGAAGCATATAATGAAAATGTGATGTTTTACAAATGAAGACGCTAATTTGCAGCTTTGGAAATTCCCTTAAAAGGAAACATTTTTTAATAGGGGAACTTGATATGCAAAGAAAAATTTGTTTCCCAATCTATTGTGGTGGTAGTTAACGTAACTACTGGGTCATTTTCTCTATCAAAGCAGTTGACAAATCCTTGTTCACTAAAGCACAAGCTTAACCTAAATGGGTGTTGTGTCACCGTGATTAACTTTGATAATTTGGAGGTTAATTAAAGGTTTAGATGGTTCCGCTATCACGTGGATTATTATGGGGATTATCATGGCTTAACTGAAAGCATACCGGTTCTCAAACGATAATTTTAGTTAATTTCATATTTTTTCAATTTATCATCTCAAAATGACACCGAAAATATGTCTTGTTCTGCCCAGAATGGGTCTTCAAATCGTTGTTAGCTTATTATCGAAAATGAAAAAAAATATTACCAGATGAGAAACTTGGATTGATTCGTTTACTATTATTAAATGAGGTTTATTGTCAACACTTCCGACATGAATGCGGATTTGTGGTGGTGCATAAACCATCTATACACTGATTTACCAATTAAAAATTCTTTTCACTTTCCAAATTTATCAAGAAAAAAGGAAAAAATATATCCCTTACTGTTTGGAATGTTTTCTGGATAGATTAACCAGATTGGAGTCTTTGAATTTGATGCAAAACGATTTAGAGGAATATAAGTCATATTTTTAAGTAAATTCTACCAGAATTGTGTTTTGTAAACACAACAATTGTTCAAAAACCATTTTATTAAATGGATATTTCGAAATGGAAGTGTTTCGACTTCATCACTCTATATCCATCATCAGTGACCTGGCAACATTTCGGAGTTTTCGAAAAAGAAATTGGACAAACAACTCAAGTTTAGAAAAGCAATCAACCAATTTTTCGAGTTAAGAGCTAGCAAAAGTACTAAAACCTTGCCCACTAAAGTGCAGATTTAATCGCTTCACGCAACTTCATTTGTGGCGTGTAGTTTGGGGGTTTAAATGATTCCAATCTCACTTATGTTTTTTGTGGAAATTGCAAAATGTAGGTTTTATTGGCCTGTGTCAAGAAAAGTTTAATTAACTCCCGAAATCTGCGCAGTTGGTGTCACATTTCGGAATGCCAAAGTGCAGTTTTGGCATTGGAAAACGTTATTCCCATTATATTTTTGACATTCATTGTTTCTCAAATTCATAGGCTGAAAATTCTTTATACGAATTTAAGGGGATCGCTTAAACTCGCATCTAAAACCTAACTTAATCATACGTCTTCAACTTTGGCATTGCTCGGCCCCAAATGTTTCCACTTTCACTTGTGTTTCTCTTGGACTTGTAAAATTTTGTTCAAGGAAAAGTTTTCTGTGAAAAGCTTTCTTTGTTCGTGTATCTCAATTTCACCGGAAGTTATTAATCTCTGCATTGTGGGTGTCGACCGGAAATTGCTCGTAAATAATCTTAAGATAAACATTTTCTTGTTTGAATGGGAATTCTTTATAGCCGATTCATGATTAGAACCGCGAGTTTAACATTTAAGTGATTTTCATAAACGTTTCCAATCTTTACTCGAAATATTTCGGCAAAGTTTTGTGGGGCGGGTACTTTGCTTGCAGATTTCTCAAAAATGTACTTTTTAAAAGTAAATCTTAATTTTATTTCTTAATCCGGAGTGGGCGACGCATATCGTGCAAACTTGCTGCTGGAAATTAGATTCCGCATTTTATTTGCTCAGAGTTTATTTTTGGAAGGCTCCGTTGGAAATTAGTTTAATTAGGCAAGGATGAAAATAATGAACAATTTGGCTTCTAGATTTATTCAAACTGTTTTCTAGAGCCGTCAAAAGTCTTTATTATTTCATAAAATGTACTTTTGTGAGGTGAAAGTTCAATTTCTTTCCTATACCGTCAACCAGAATGGATTCGGTTGTGTTTAATCCAAATCGGCGGTGCTGTAAATTGGCTTCGCCTTTTTTTCCCATTTTAACTTCGTTTCTTCAGTGTTTGTTCTCGTAACTCCCAGTTGGGAATTTGCTCATTTCAGATGGAAATTTAGTTATGCGAAATTGAAGGTATTTTTTGAATAAGAGAAAAAATTGCAAAAATATCTGAATAAAAGTCTCCTACGTTCTCGAGCAAGCAAAAAGAATTAGCAATTAAATGGAAATTTTCCGTATTTTTGAAAATGGAAATTAATTTCGGTTATGGGATTTTCGGAATGAATATAACAGTTCTATTAGAAAAAACGAAGTGTATAGAAACTGAACCGTTTTATCTATTTAAATACCGTCACTAAGAATTTCGTTTTCTGTAATTTTGATTTCAAAAATAATGTTACAATTGTTTCGCCTAATAATTTTTCCATTTCTCGGTCCTTTTTAAAAATTAACTCCACTTAAAGATTCTGTGTTGTTGCTTTGTAGTTCTTTTTTTACCCTAATTATCAACTAATAGTTTCTAGGATTTCGGTAGTTGAAAAAAAAATGTTTTTTTACAATTTAAAATGTTTTTTCCTTATTAAAACGCCAAATCTCTGGGTGATTTCCTACTCTCTTTACTTGAGTCAAAGACTTTTCTAAACTCCTCGTAAAAATCTCCTAAAATTTTTTATTCAACCAAATTATTGTAAATGATAAGAATACTACTGTATTTATGTTAGAAAAAAATCAGGCAAAATTCAGCTGTCAAAATTCTCATTGTTCAATTTAATTAGTTTTAAACAAATCCAATCGCAATATTTCAAACTGTGATTCTTGATTTTATTTGATTTTTTAAAGAAATTTGGTGCTTTAAGTGACTCAAGATATTTCATTTTTGGTGGAAAACGGTTATTTAATTGCTGTTTTTTAATTCCCCGAAACCTAATAAATTGTTTCATTAAGTGTATTTTGTGATGTAAAGCTTAAATTTACTCAAACAAGCGGACCGGATTCGTGCTAATTAGCTTCGCATTTTGTTTATATCATTTTCTCAAAGTGCATTTAAGGAATCGTACTTTTAATTAGTGTGAAAAAAAGTCAAAATTGTTGGAACAGGACATCTTTTCCGTTTGAGTGAAGGAACTATCGATTCTTGGACCAAAAAACTCTCCAAATTTTAAATAACATATCTATTTTTTTTAAGAAGATTACAAGGAATTTGACTGTCGCTTCGGAAAATTAGTAGTTAGATGACATGACATTAAAGTATATTGAGGGACTCTCAATCCCTCAGCCTGTATTTTTTTCTCAAAATATTTAAAAAATATTTTTTGGTGCTTTTTAAAGTTAATTTTACTTAATTCAATTTTAATTAATTTTTTTTAATTGACGCCTTAAACTACCTTGTATTTTGCCACTTAAAAGTTCTTCTAATTATTTTTTGACTTGATTAATTAAAAAAGTTTTGAATCTTTAAGGATTGGGTATTTGCATTATTAATGTGCTTATTCACGAATCATTTTCTGTAGAAAAACAAGGGTTATGGGTTTCTAAAATCATCGAAACATGATAATTTTGTTTAATATAAGGTTTTTTTAAATATAAGATGCTTAATTTACTATTAAAACACACTGGATTCGGCTGATTTTAGTCAAATTAGCTTCTGCATTTTTCCCGCCTTTTTAAAGTCTTTTGCTCAAAGTTTGCTTTATTTATTTTATTTTTTCATTAGTTGGGAATTCACCCAATTATTCAAGTGAAACTGATGATATTTGAAAAAGTGGTCCTTTCAATTAAAAGAACACAGGTAATTAATTAAATTCTTACGTGAAAAACCACGAAAAATTCCGTTTAAAATGCAAATTTCAGACCATTTACAATTTGTCAAATCCTTCGTAAATGCTCATGTGCATTTTCTGAAATAATCCCGTATTTATGCTGAGTGCATTATAAAAGGTAGTTATAAAAGGGAAAAGCTTTTAAGAAGCTGAAATAAAATTTTATGCCTTTTTTAACTAATGAAATTGTACGACGAAGCACCTTTGAAAAAGATTTACTTTTAATTTGAGTGGTGTAAGTTGAGTGCATTCGTTGAAATGGGTTAGGAGATATTGTCTGTAGTTATTCCAAAGGTGTTTTCGGTTTCTGGTGAAGAAATAAGATTTACGGTCTCCTAGAGTCTTTAAAATTCTGTAAATGCTTTATTTAACCGCAATTTTGTGAAGTAAAAATTAAATTTATTTGGATTTGGCTGAGTTTAATCAAAGCCGATCGATGCGTTTCGTGCTGCTGAGAATCGCCTTCGGCTTTTCTCTTCAGCTCAGTGATTCCTCATTTTCTTGGAAAAATTATTTTTGTAAAAATCTGTTGATAATTCACTCAGTTCTGATGTAAATTCGGTCAAAATAGACAGAACAAGCTATCTCTTCTATTTGAGTACAAGGATATTCATTTTAATTTAATTAAAGATGCATAATAATTTTTTCTCATGAATAGAACGTTATAGATGAGGGAGTTGTTCAAAAATGTCGGATAAGGTAGAGCATTATTTATATAACTGTGATCACTCTTGACTGTTCCATAGGTGTTGTTTTTCGGACTATTTAGCGTCTTAATATATTTAAAAAGTATTTGATATTCCATTTCAATTTAGTCTTTTTGTGAAGCAAGAGGATTTTTGGCTTTCTAGGGTCTTTAAAACTTGATATATTGTTTCAACCCCGTCACGAAATCTCGCGATATTTCCCAAATTCCCCAAGGCAATTCTATTTTTATTCGAGAGTATTTCAAGAGTTTTTTAATAATGAAATCGAAAATTTCCATGCAAAATTTGCAATTACATTAGTAATGTATTAATTTTACTATTTATAGATTATATTTTATTTGCAAAAGTAGATTTCGCAACTAATGGTGGTAGCGAAAATCAACTTCTTACTGGAACCTCTTGTGATCCTCTCTAACAAATCGATTTAGAGTCTAGCCGTCTCTCCAACAAGCGTTAGGCTTCACTTTTAGCTCCTGTTAAACTATCATTTCTGTTTTTTTTCAAATTCTCTTTAATTTCCCCTATTTCTAGGTTCAGTCTCTCAAATCCTCGCCGAGCGTCAACACAAAGGGCAGCGTTTTCAGGAGGTGGAGGTTCTGCGTATTCTTGCCGATGTCTGTGAAGCCGTCTCACGTCTGCATCACTGCGAAACACCAATCATACACCGCGATCTCAAGGTCGGTGGGCTTTGACCCCATTGGCTGACTTCGGGGCACCATGAAAATGGCGCTAAATCGAGCCGCTTTCCTTGTAGATTGAAAACCTACTGATAGATCAGAGGGGAAATGTGGTGCTGTGCGATTTTGGCAGTGCCACATCACGCATTCTTCAACCGGCAAAACACGGCACTCTTCGATGTCAAGGAGAAATTGAGAAGTGTGTGGATACTACTTTTTATTTAAGTATCTAGTGCCATACAAGACCTAGTAGTCAACAGCTTTGGTAAAGCAAAAATTTGCGGTTTTTGGATAGCAAGTCACCGGCTGCTGAAAGTGTAATAGAAAAATTTGGGTACTAAAATGAGTTAGCTAGACATATCTTTAAACCAGAATATTCCCACTGTGTTTTGTGGTTTTTTTCATTTCTTAAAAATCGACCATTTTGCGACATGCATGCCTGGCATTTCACTAGGCCAAGTAGAAACATTTGGTGGTTTGATGAGGTCAAGAGTGTGACCTCACTGGTTGCTATGCCTCGGAGAACACAGTCCGCTAACACTAAGTCACAGCTTTTTGTGAAATCTTTAAGCGTATATTAGATTCGCCCATGATAAGATCTGTTGTTGACAAAAATTCCCTATTCAAAGCCTTATTTCACTTTATTTTATCCCTATTGGTCGATTTCAGTTTATTAGACCCAATCACAATTCTTGTTTCTGATTGGTTTTCCGGAATCGATCGTCGTCACATCTTATTGGCCAATTTTAAGCCACGAGACCCATTCGTGCACACCAGTTACACTTCGGCAGCGGATTACCTTAAAAATCCTCTAGATTATAGCTAATCTTTCCACAGTTAGTCTGGAAATTTTAAAAATGTAAAATTACCTTTTTAAAAGCAGTTTTTAGCAACATTAATCTCATTGGTCAATCGCAAGTCATAAAAGCCAATCACACACTTCGTGTTTTCTGATTGATCAACCAGGTACACCAAGCAATGGAACCCCTTTAAATTTTTCTAATGCGTTTGCATTCGACCATTTAGTTTCTAAGAAGAAAACATTACTTTTTAAAAGCGTTATTTCTCATTAAATTAATCTCATTGGTCGATTTCAGACCATGAGAGCCAATCACTAACTTACTGTTTTCTGATCGATTTATCAGATTTACCAAGTCAATAAAATCGCCCGAAATTTATTTCGGATATATTCACATTTATACTGATCATCTCTAAAGCGAAAGTTATCCATCTTAAAGGCTCTATTTCGCTCTCTAAAAATCTCATTGGTCATTATGATGACATCAGAGCCAGTCACGCAGTCTCTGTTTTCTTGTGGATTTTGAGATGAAAGTGGACTTAATTGATTTCAATTCGTCAACATTTAATGTATTAATCTTTAAAAGGAAAAGTGACTTATAAAAATCGGTTATTTCTCGCTAAATTATCCCAGTTTGACGATGTCAAGATATGAGAACCAATCACACAGTCGCTTCTTTCTGATTGGTCGACCAGATACACCACACTGGCCTATCGCGCTCCAGAAATGGTTGACCTCTACTCAGGGGTGCCGTTGGGTCCCCCTGTCGACATTTGGGCTCTGGGGTGTCTTCTCTACGGTCTGTGCTTCTTCGCCCTCCCCTTTGGATCCGGATCATCTCTCGCGATCCAAAACGGCCGATACACAGTACCTGCTAATACCTATTCTCCACGTCTGCTCAAACTTATAGGTTGGTGTACTACTTAAACTAAAATAAGTAGGGTGGTTGAGAGTAGTAAATTTGGACAGTGTTGATTGTAGGTTATATGCTGACAATCTCCGCTTCGGAAAGACCGGACATATTTCAGGTTTCCGCCCTCGCATTTGATCTCCTTGGAAAACCCAATCCCGTTTTAAATGTCAATGTAAGCAGCCAATCACGAGTATCCTTGTATTTGATTGGTCATAGATCAGAGAACTCGTTTCCTCAATTGGTTAATTGGCTTCATTGATCAAGTTTCTTCTGGCTATAAGTTTTATCCTTGTTGTAGGTTTTCTGTCTATTTTGGGTTCGTTGAGAGTTCCAGAGAGACTAAATCTATCCTCAATGAAGCGGCAACTATAGTTTTTTAAATAAAAGCTCTGGCTTGTGTTTATTTAAAAAACTGTTAGAATGTGTCAATCCCCATATTCAGGTTTCCTGTGCAAAATTCGTTCAAAGAATAACACATTTTGATTATTAATTTCTAATGAATTTTATTTTCCTCCATTCTGTTTTTTTTCGAAAAAACAACTTTTGTATGTGAAGCACCAATAAGAAACGTCCTTGTATTTGATTGGTCCCTGGTTAGCTAACGCCTTTTCTTATTTGTTAATCGGGTTTCGTTACCAATTCCGTTTCGGGAAATGGATTTCTGATAATTTTTCAATGCAAAACTTAGCACCGGTTTGCTGAATCTTTAACTTCAACCAATGGGAGTCGAGATGGGCCAATACCTTACGACCAATCAACTGACGACTACTTATATGTTGAATCTAGCTAATGGTCCCTTGTGTCCAAAAAATACCTCATGGTTTTTTTTAAATTTCTGGTACTTCTTGAGTTCGAAAAATCGTTCCTCAGTTTTTTTCCAACACATTGATACCCGCGTTGTCGTGAAAATCCACTTCTGCCATTGGTTCCATTCTTTCCTTGCTCGTTTCCTCATTGGTTGATCAGTTCTCACGTAAAATTACCATCGATGAATTTTTTATGCGTATTTTTTGATGATTTTTACCATTTTTCCAGTCCTCTAGTGTTCCACACTGGCAAAACTTGGGCTCACCACCAACGGATTCACTGAATCAATCAGTACCTTCACGGATGTCTAGTCTCTCCGTTTCGAATCCTAATCAAGGTCCTTCAAAATCCCCTGATAGTCGCGATTGCTCCCGGTAATTTCTGGCCAAAAATCTAATTTTTAAAGTATTTTAGAAAAATTGGAAAGGGAAAGAACAGATTCAGAGTCTATTTTTTCAATAAATTTCACTTATTTCTTCTCTGCTTTTCACCTATAACCCACGCAAATAGTCCTCGCAACGTCACAGTCTCACCATCGATCGCTCGTCGTAGACCCAGAGCCTCTGGAGCCGTCTCGCCCAGTGTGAATCGATCGTCCAACTCAAATCAGGTCCCGCCAGTGCTCGCGAAGCCGCCAACCCCTCATCGACCGTCGAATCCAGCCACCAATGCATTTCAAGTAAAGATTGGCTGTGAAAATGCTCATGGGTTTTTGACATCAGATGTGATGGTTATCACATAGTTGGGTGTGTTGTTAAGGTGCTGTTTCCTTAATAATTGGCACATGATTGAAATATTACTGTATTTTAAGAAATTTGTCGCTCTAACCGATGTGATACCAACTCTGGCCTCCTTTTAGAATCCCGATTCAGCTTTAACAAGTCCGCAACACCAGCACTACACGAAACACCACCAGCAGCAGTATGGGGCGGCACCTGAGGCGCCAACTAACTTCCTCAGGCCACGCAGATGCGGTCATCGGAGGGGACTGAGTGAGGCCTCAGCCCTCCTCTCCAACGCCGAGAATGTCCGGCAGACGCACAGTCTGGGAGACTTGCAGCCGAGCAACCCAATTGGGTAGGTGGAGCACGTTACATCCAGGAATTATTGCACCTGTTTGTGAAGCCTTTTTGCCCACGGGGATGCTTGGGTTTCTGCCAAATGACCTCTCGGCGTTATTCTTACTGTTTTATTCTTGAGGTGTTATAAGTGAGATGGAGTTTTTGCACCCTTATAGCCGCAGGGTACTTGTGTGTTTTGCTAAATGACTTTTGATTCGTCTCTTCGTTTAAGCGATTTGCAGGAGGGGGTCAAGGTTAGGAGTTTGAGAATTTCGTTGGTCATGGATGGTGAATCCGGTTTGATGGGTTCTTCGTGCTGGGAGAATTTGCTATCACAGTTTCCTTGCTATTGGATAAAATATTGAAAGTTTTCTCTGCACGTTTAATCACTTTGGAGGTGCATCGTCGGTAGAAGTTGAAGAAGCAGCGGTAATCGAAGACGCATTTCTTGCCTCAAAGTGCACTAAGCTTAAACAATGAAGCCTATAAGTGTTTGCGTAAGAAACCAATGAATGTTTGGACCCTGTATTAGTCATTAGGACATTGAGGACAAACGCGCATTCAAATAAGTAATCCTATCAACTACGTTAAGTAAGTTATGGGCTTTAGAAATTTCTGTAGATTATTCACGATTTCAGATTATTTTTATTCATCGGACGATAAAGTGGAAATAACGAATAAACTCGCGGTTTCGGCCACTTCCAGTTAGCAACTGTTCTAGCTAAGCTAAGTGATACCTTCCTTCCACAAGCGTTTAAAAGGTTTCCCGTCTAACTGATTTCTCAATTCAAACAAACGTCAGGCGTTTTGGACACTTTTTCCCGAGGGGGGTTCGTTCGTGCTTTTATCAAATAATTTTTGATTCGTCATTCAGCATTCCACAGATCTATTGGTATTACTAAGGCGCTTTGCTTTTTGATATAGGGACAGTGACATGCAATCGAAGGTGTGTCGTTTGGTGATCCATGACATTGATGGTGACCTCTTTGGAGCGGCATTTGACGCCATTCGTAATCAATCGAAGGTATCGCGTTTTTTATCCTCTGTTTCATCCACAAAAGCCCTTTGTTTTACGCCGCTCTTTTTTCCCAGCAAAACAAGACAAACGGCCAAGAGAACGCCGGTGATTTCAAACAGTGACACCTCAGTGTCTGTGTGTTGATTTTATCTTTTGACGATATCAGAGAAAAAAATGCTGATAGAATGTGTACAATATTGTTGTTCCTGATTTCGACAATATGCATTTGTGATGTAACCCACCCCCCATAATCTATCACTTTGATTGCTCTGTTTGCGATGACAGTACCGTTTTTTTTTCTTTTGAAGGAAAAAGTAAAGTTTACTTAATAAAGTCTTTTGTTCTTGGGATCTGGGTTTGCATAGATTGCATTAATCGATCATAACGATGTATTCGACGTTTGAGTTATTTGGATATTAACGCGCGGTGGCTCTGATTTTAAGTTCGAAAATAACTCAAACAATTTTCTGGTAAACGGTTATTTTTTAGTTATTCCAGCGTCGTCACGGTCTGCTTGTTAAGGACTATATAATTGCTGCCATTACTGAGGGTGCATGAGAGGACTTCTCGCTTATTTTTTGTCAGTTTAATGAAATTTAAAGATCAAGAAACACCAGGGCTATTCATGGACGTTTTCGTAAATCCAATCGACCAATGCGGACACGGAGGCGAATACAGTTGGACCGGGTTTTCTGGTAATGAAGCTTGCCACCCCAAAGAGGTACCACTGGTCGTCTTCTGGGTGCATTTTACAGTACAGACCACCGCCACTATCCCCTTTTCCTGCAATCTACAAAAGGAAATTTTTTTCTGATACAAAAAACTGATTTTTAATACTTTGCAGGTATTTGGTCATTACTAAAAATTTAACTACTGTTACATAATAAGTAGTCAATATTTTACGAACCTTGAAAGCCCCTCCAGCGCAAATGTGTGAGAAGGGAAGCACGATGGAAGAATACTGCCGACAGAAGTGGCTGTCCACCAGGGGAACTTCCAATTCCTTCAGATAGGGTGGTCTGTGATCCGTCAGTCTACTGGTGCGGCCCCATCCAACGACAAAACATTTCGTCTCTGATGGCAGCTGAAATCCCTGTGGTGGTATACAAGCCGGTTGGATTCCGTCAGCTGATTGGTTAGGAGAAAAAAAAGGGACCTTTAGTGACGGTTTCGCTCAGAAATTTTTCGCCACGACCACAGAGTTTACTCACAGAAGTCCACGGGTTTCACCAGTTTTAGAATGGCAACGTCGTGCTTGAGGTAGAGGTCGTGATCCATGAAAATCAAGATGGAGTCCACCAGGTTGTCTTCCTCCCACTCCTCGGACTCATTGGTGGAAATTCGGTGGTCGCCGAAGCGCACGAGAATATGAAAGGGCAGGTAGTGCTGAGGTTTGATCCACTGGTTGGCTCGCACGGGCAGTGTTGAGTTCGCGAGCGGAGGAATTAAGCAGTGTGTGGCCGTAATCAGGTGTTGGTGGGAGATCAGTGTTGCTCCGCAGAAGGGCTTCAAGTGACTGTGCACCCGAATTCGCTTTTTAGCTGGTAACAGCCTTAAAGCGTAGAGGCCCGCCTAAAGGGTTGGATAAGGTAGCGGAAACACCTAACTTTTTAGTAACATAATTTTTTGCTAATTTATTATTTGATTTGTTTATTTAAAATTAATGTTATTTGAAATATCTAGAAAGTGGTTTTAAATTTGTAAAACATGACATTGATTAAGTTGTCTAGAGTGTTCGGCGGTGAATTTGTGTCTAATCAAATAAAGCTGATTTGAGCCTAATACCTGAACTTAAATAGATTTCTATTTTAATAAATTATGGTGTTTGACTAAACTAACGATCCAAGGCCACGAATGAGGGACAGCTTCGCGTCCGCTACTGATTTTCACTTGAGCGGCGCTCTCAATAAGCGGCTGCTTTCCACAAGTGTTCATCAACCTTCGAAGTACATGGTCATAGGCTAAAACAAAAATAGGATTCATTTCGATTTGGACGATTTGTTAAAAAGTCTGCCGTTAATTGATTTTTTAGAGAATTATTTTAAATAAATCAGAAATCAGCTAATTTTTCAAGATTATGCAATTTGTGCCAATCCTTGCAATAGGCCACACATTTCTGAATTTATAAGTAATAAAAATATTTTGTATAATATGTTAATGCATGATAATGAAATTGATATCAATGCTGTATTCGAACTTTTTATCCATTAAAATCTGCGTGACAATATGCTATGCGCAATGAACACTGCTACTGCATTACATACTTAAATAAATAAACCACAATTTTTCGTTTTGAAGTGATAAAATTATTTACTAATGCATAATTAAATACAGAGACACCCTAGTTATAGATAAATTTTTCATTCATATACATTCATTATATATTTTAGCTGGATAATATTAATCCCTGTTTCAATTTAGACAAAGTTTTGAAATTAGAATCACAGTTAAAAAACGTTTTTTTCTTTCTAAGCAACAGCTTATTTCAAAATTTTCAATGGGTTTCACAATTATTTCGTTGAAAAAATAATTGGTAAAAATTAAAAAAAGTAGTACAAACTGAGATCAAATTCATATGGGGAATTTGAAAGAGATGGTGTATTTTAATTTAATTTTAAGTTAGCTTTCGAATAATTAATTGATGCAAGATATAAAAATATATTAGATTAACAATAAATAGTAAATAATAATAGTAATAATTATAATAAATTTGCCTGCAATTCCTTGAATTTTCAATCGATTTAGTTTGTAAAGAAGGTAAGATTTCTAGATGTTTCGCCAATTTCATTGCTTAAATGAAAGTTTTTTCGCGAAACATCATCTTCATTAAGTTGAACTCGGATTGACAATTGAGATTATCACTTTAAATTTTATTTTATTTTAAAATTACTGTAAAACTTTTTTATAAACAGAGGAGCACCGTGACTTGACTTCTTAACTTCCTCACCATCTGACGGCAGCATCTGCTCACTGCACTCATCGATATTTCTGGTCACAATCTCCACTCTCGAATTTGTATCAATCTCATCGTATTCTTCCAGACCGTGATTCCACTGAATGGCCAGCGGTAGAAGTGGAAGAAGCAGAAGAAGTGGCAGAAGCAGTGGTAATCGAAGACGCATTTCTTGCCGCAAAGTGCTCTAAGCTTAAACATTGAAGCCTATAAATGTTTGCTTAAGAAACCAATGAAAGTTTGGGCCTTTTATTTGCGCAGTACTAAATGCGCAGTAATTACTCGTTTGACGTTATAAAGGCTTCTATTATGTCACATGAAGAGCCTCTCGATGATTAACTATAGGAGCAGCGTTCATATTAATTAAGATAATGTCAACTAGAAAGATTCCTTGGAGTGCCTGCTTAATTCGATGAAAGTTCATTTGAATAGACCCAGTAAACATAAACCTAAACATTTAGAGCCTTTAAATGGAGCCTTATAGATGAAACGTGGCTAAATTTGTTGTAAAATCCATCACACAATTATTCATTTAAAGTTCCTTAATAGTGCAGTCAACGGTAAAGTGTAATTACACTTCTAATAAGTGCGTTACCACAGGAAATTTCCGCATGTGGTAAAGCGTTGAAGAGAACACAGTGTTTGAATAAAAAATATACTTGAAACCCTCTGGGTGAACAAGAAACCTAGCACTTTGTAAATACTTGGGCCAGTTGTGCTAGTCAGCAGTGCGTTTAAACGTCGTATTCTATTCCTTTTTGCAATTATCTTTTCCCATAATTTCTATCTTTATATCTTAATTTTCATACTGAATGGTTATAGCACAATAGATAAGAGGAGAAACGTGTGATTTACATGGAAAAAATATTTTAGACCAATTTTCATCACTTGCACAGTAAATTAGCTAAGTAACTCAACCAGTTTTGCAAAGCAAAGGCTTTTTTTCTGAATATTTCATCACGAAAAGGTTAAATAATTTGCTCTAATGCCTTTCTTAAATTATCTCTTAAAATTGAAAATAAGTGGAGAATAAATTAATAATATTTTTAAATTTATTTATAATAAAAATATTAATAATTAATATTATGTTGGCAAAATCTTTGAATAAATCATTCGGCAACACCGGTGACCTCCAAAATCCAAGGAATGACTTGAGGGACGTTGGTAAATATGCCAGGGCCGGGGTCGCGAGTGCTTGCACTGCTCACTCCGAAAAGATACCACCGTTTTTCTTCTGGGTGCAGTTTGCAGAAAAGGCCTCCACCACTGTCACCTTGACTGATTTCCTAAATTTACAAAAAACAGTAAAAAATGACGCCTAGTATTTTGTGGTAGCTGCGGCAATGACTTAGGGCTCTTTCTATTGGTTAATACTCGGATTCGGAACCAATCATATTTCGGAAAGTCTGATATCGTTTTATGGCCAGCTTTGAGATTGAATGCATTAAAATCGATTTTGTGGTAATGTTATCGGCTGAAAAAGATGTTACTCATTTAAAATTACCTGGTTCGCTCCACCAGCACAGAGATGAACATCTGAGAGACGATTGGAAACGAATTGTTGGCACAGAGAAGTGGGGACAATGGGAATTTCGATTTCCTTTAGAACAGGGGAACCTTTGGTCGTATTTCGAGTGATTCTTCCCCAGCCAAGAGCCATGCACTTAGCGTTTTTCGGGAGCAAGGAAAACGGCGGTGGAAGGCATACCGGCCGAATTCCCGGGGCTATAGTCGGTTATATGACCAAAAACACAATAAGTTGACTAATTTTTACGTTCAAATAATCAATTTCATGACACTAAAAAGCTGGTATTTCTGTTAGAAAACCACACCAAGTAGTCGACCACTCAGACTACTGATTGGCTTTCATGGTAACCAATCAGATTTCATCTTGGCTTTATTCATCCATTTGATTGGTTTATCGATTGAGTGTCAAGAAAGTGACTTGTCTATAAAATTTTTCCTCCTAAAGATACAAAAATTATAAGTGGTAAAAATTGCATTTTGGTTATTTCTTATTCAGCTTCTGGCAAAAATTGTAGCACAAGACCACTATTTTGTTTTTAACTGCAAATCTATATAAAACTCACAAAATTTGATATGTTCTTTGACTCTAATAATGGCAATGTCACCCAAATCATGTTCCTTGTAACCCAAGTAGAGTCGGTAGGCGTCCACAGTGAAATCGCGTTGCCAAGGTTCGTCATCGTTCACGGTTGAATGGTCTCCAAGTCGAACTATTACTTTCCCTCCAAAAGTCTCCTCTGATGGTTGAAGCCACTTCTCCTCTCTTGTTGAATCATCTTGATAGGTTTCGTTAGGTTTCACCAGACAATGAGAGGCTGTGGCAAGATATCGATTGGAAATGAGCACTGCTGCACAGAATGGAGTACCATCGATTAACGGAATCATCTTCCCATCCACTTCCACTTCTCCATAACTGACGTACAAACCGGCCTGTTATTGAGGGATATTTGAAGCGAAAAGCATTCGATAAAAAGTTTTTAATGTATTATAGATGACTAAAACAAGGGCTTTTAATATTTAACAATATGAAACATGTTGTGAGGCCTAAAACTGCTGAAACCATCGATAAAGTTAACACCCGTGGTTAAATTAAAGCCATTTAATTTTCACTTATATGCAATATATATATAGATTTTTTGCTAAAATTAGGAAAATATCTAAAAACTCACCATCCAGGGCCAACTATGAGGTTTGGTTTCTTTTCCACCGATAATCTTATTAACCGTTGATTTCTTCTTTAATCCATAATGCCTACCACACATATCCAAAGACTTTTTGGAAATAAGATGTTCATCTGAAAATTTCAATCAAAAACACTTAAACTTATGATGAATTGAATGCTTCAATTCACTGGTAAACTCTAAAATATAAATGAGGTTTTATTAAGTTTAAAAAAATAAAATAAATATGAATCTGGTTAATATTTCTCAAAGGATTATTGAGGTTGTTTATTGTTTAATTAATTAATTACCGCTTTTACCATGAAATAATAAAATTTTCTTTCTGCTAGGCTATTGTTCAAACTAATCAAATTGAACAAGTATTTGACCTACAACATAAATTGAAGGACATTGTAATGAATGGGAACCAGTAATTTAAGTTATGTAACTTTTATTAGGGGCTTGGGTTACACATTAATAAACCCAGAATCCCCAATTTATACATATCTCGGTCGTCTTATTGATTTTGAGAGGGCTTGGTAAAGAGAAATACGATATATTCTTAATGCACTAACCTCGTTTACTTTCAGTGGTGTTAGGAAAACTGGAATTGGCTTCGTGTTTACTTCTCTCAAGAGTTTTATTTTCACCCACCAGTGGGTCTTCTGTGACCACATTGAGTTGCCTTTGCTGATGGTCCGATCGACAACCTTTCACCGGTCGTAGAAGCGTTGAATTAAGCAAGTATATTGTTAGGATAAAAGGCAGAAGCATTCCAAATGGTCGGTGCGTCGCAAGCATGGCTTTAGCAAACATTTTAAGGAGGACTTCGTCTGAAAGTCTCATTATTTATACAAGATTTGCACGCCCGAATGAATTGCTTCAAATTTGTATGCAAAAATGGCTGAGAATGTTTGCACACAAATGAATTCTAATATTTGACTTGGGATTTGAGCAAATATGACAATCATGAGAGTTTTAACGAATAAAGTTTCGTCAATTTATGACAAATAGTGAAAATTTAAAAATTTTCATCATTTAATTATGTGTAGCAATTATATTGAATACTCCGTTTTTGAAAAAATCATACGCTTGGCAAGTATTGCATTAATTAATTAATTAATTAAATCCTTGTTTGAACGCAATGTTTCCTAACGCATGGCAGGATATTATCTGAATCGATTGAGCGAAATATGTATTTAAGTATTTTTATATTCGAAACCTCCATTTCCACGAATTCTTAATTTGTTTCCTAAAATATATTTAAGGAGATAAAAGCGAAAAATTGTATTTTTTATGACACGTTAGTATTGAGAAACATTTATGGTAGCCAATTTTAGAGATTCAAGTAAAAAGTTGTTTTTTAAAGCTCTGTTAGAAAAATATCTCCATGGTGAAGCGAAACATGGGGCAGAGTTTGTTGACTCTGCTAGTGTAGTCTCTAATATGTTCCGCAGGCTCCATCGAGACTTCGAGGTACTGAAAACGGGTATTATAAAGAGACCTTTTACTTGAGTTTAGAAAATACAGGACTGAATTGTTTAGACGAAGTAGGAGTAAACGATTCTTCGCCGATTCCGACATGCCCGAAGTCATCAAGTCTATGGTATCTGAGGACCGCTTTATCGTTGCCGGGATCTGGTCTAAGACTTCGTATGGGGTTTTCGTTCGTATTTTAAATCAGTTAGGCAAGGACCAAATCTAGAAAAGATATCGTAACTACGGCAATTACAGACAGACCAATTTCTACACCATCCCTTACCAGAAAACGACCTTGAGTTGCTGGAGCGTTTTGCGGTGATCTGACTAAGTCTAGTTATCTGCTACTGCTAAATTTTTATTGTAAATAATAAATTAATGGGGTCAGTTGACCCTGAGCCTTAGTACCTCACCGCATGACTATGTTGAGAAGTTAGCAATTAATATATTCATCGATTTTATAGGTCTAACACTACTCAACTCGATTGATCCTAGATTGACTTCCTAATGACTGGCCTATTGTAGGGATAGATTAAATCGAGAGAATTCTTTGGATTCTTTTCTTTGTCTGCTCATTGTGGATCGATTTGTGAGTCAGCTGAGGAGTTTTTGGGTTTTCTAGTTTTATTAATACCATTTATAAGGGTGCGACAAAGTAATAGAAACACCAAATATTCTGGCATAATAACATATGAATGTGCTATGAGCGAGCAAATCATGATATGTTTATCTAAAATAACTGGTATTTACAGGTATATAAAATGGTGCTGGAGTGGAAACCCCAGAATTGGTCTGTATGTCTGTCTGTCGCGAAGTTAAAAATTGGATTTTCTTTGCGTTTGGAGAGAACCGAAAAAAAGAATTTAATCATGAGTGCTGCGTTTTCACAACCACAAAACATGGCTGGGTTCTGTGCTATTTCTTGTAAATTTTCCCGTCAGCAAATGATTTCCCTTCAAGGGATTTTGGGCAACCAAGTTCATCGTCTTATGATTCCGGAGCTGCTAAAGAATTACACGAGGAAACATTTGAGTGAAGTTCGGCATCTTATTCGCCTGAGTGGGTTCTGCCCGAAAATAGAATAAGCCAAAATTGCTTTGGAAAGAAACGCATTTTATATGAACCAATACAAATGTACTTTAACGATTTTTCAAGGTGTTTCCATTTTTCTGTCCAGCTCCTGCATCTTACCGCATTTGCTAATTTATCTTGTCTTTATTTACTTCGTTGGAAACAAAAATTACCGCCATTTAAAGAGGTTACTGAATGTGTGCTACATATTCTAATTTCGGGTTGTAAAAATCATAAGAGACAGATCATCTAAAAATTGAAATTCAAAATTCATTATTAAGTAAATACAAAAGAAAATTTGTTTGGTGCGAAAACAGCATTTTTAGAGTCAATATTTACACTGAATGAGGGAATTCCAGCAGACGTAATTGTTCAAACACTACGCAAGTTTGCTATGTACTTTCTCTGCAAGAACTAAAATCAAATACACATACTTTTATAAATAATAAGACTCAGCTAGCTCAGAAAATTAAAACAAATTAATTTAAGGTGGTTTGCACTCAAAGCTTAACCTCCAAATGCGCCCAACCTAAGAGAATACCGAGCAGAAACATGAAATTATTTAAGGGGAAAAATAGGAATGCGTTTGTCCACATTTGGGAGAAATAAATCAAAATTAGCTTTTCTGAACTACAACGTTAAGTAAAATTTAAATTGGTCGATTTTAATTACTAAATCAAGACCCAACATTTTTTTCTAAAGAGAAATATAAAAGATTAAATTGCAACTGAAACCTATAAGCCGAGTAATCTTGCTACAACGACAGCTAACAAAGAATTATTTCCTAATAATTCTTAAAAATTTTTAAGATTGCCGTAATCTGTAAGACAGACTCTTCCATATGATCACATTTTTATACTTCCATAGAAATGTGATTTTAACTACTAAAAAAATTAAATTTGACTTTTTTTTCAATCTCTTGAACAGGCATCAAAACCCTTGTCAACCCAACATTCCTCAAATGAAAACCCATCTACTGAAATCAAATAAGTAGACAGAGTTTATTGTTCTTCTGAAAGACGTATGCAGGAACAGTTTGGGTGGCTTTTGCTACGATTGGCGATGATGGGTTTGCGCGGAACTAGGGGGGACGTAGAGGGGTGAACAGTCGCTGGGCGGCCGTCCTCGAACGCTCCACCGCGTGTCACTCTCGGGGCCGTTGCTGTCATTGGTCGGTGGGGGTATCTGTTTGCTGATTGGTCGCTGTACAGGTTTCGTTGTCTGATTGGTCAAAAGTTGAAAATACAAATTTTTGATTGGCTAGAGGACTATTTTGCTCAAAATTAAATACAAAATGATAACTGTGCTCCGAAGGTGCAGTTTTCCCTTAAATGACAAAATTTAAGCACACAAGAGGATAGAACAGAATCCGAGTGAATTTAAATGAATTACATAGGACAATGGGAAACCCAGTGCACCAATTTGATCCGATTTTAATTCGTGTGAAAAGCGACACCAAACTTACTTAGAATCGTGCGTATCGCACCTGAATTTGGGTATGGGACGTGATGAATACCATTAAAGTAGGCAACTTTTAACAGATTTAATTAAAACGTAAAATTGCTTCTCTCATGGAATCCAATAAAAGCTGTTGGAATTTAACCTATCCCAGACCCAACTAAACTCACATAGACGTCCGCGGTCCCCAATTTCGTGTACGTCCCAGGAATTCCCGCCAAATTCGAATTTGACGACGCAGACGTATGTTTCTTTGTCTTCCATGGTGAGGCCGAATCACTATCTGAGGGATCCGCAGCAGCTTTGTGGTAGTCTCTAGGGAGAATTTTGTGCGCAGACACGGGAACAGGAGAGGCTTTATTGCGGTGCCGATGGTGGTGCGATCTGACCTCCTTTCTGTGATCGGTCACAGGTGGACTGCTGGACGATGAGACGTATCCCGTTCCCGGAGGGATAAACCAGACGTTTTCAAACTCATGTCCACCTTCTGTGTCCCTTTTCTCCGAGTTGACACGTCTATTAGATTGCACCGTCAAATTGGACTCCGTGATGTGCTGCCTATGACGGCTTTTTGCACTCTGAAATGAAAGAAATCCTAAAAATCGATTGCATAAAATAACAGTTACTGAAATGAATTAAGTAGAGATACTTGGGCAGAGGTGCGTTCTTGGGAGGTGTTAAGGTTGTTGGGTTTGTTAGTCACGCCATTGGCTGGGGCGTTTTCACCGGAAATTCTGGGAGATGTTGCCATGGAATTGGAGGAAGTCACCGATAGCTGACTGGTTCGAAGTCGTCGTCGACTGTCTGTGGAATGGGGACTTTGCTGTTGACAGAAAAAAAGCATGAAAACATAGACTTAGCCAAGTGCTTATTTGTGTTTACTTAGAAATACTGGCAATGAAATTACGTCAGGTATATTGTGATTATCACTTAAATTGAATAAAATAAAATCATTTCACTGATTGGGCGTGTTAGGAACCAATGAAAGCTCCGCAAAGTTGGTGAATCATTAGATGCCTTTGTAATGAAATTGGCCCAAATATCACATTCCTATTATTAAAAACAACTATTTACCTTTCATTTCTCTTTTTGACAACACGTCCGTTAGAATTAGCCTGATTCGGCAAAATTATAAATTTATGAGCATTATTTGTTTATTTTTGAAAACGAGACATTAGCAATCGAAATAGCCAAGTAATTAAAAACGTAAGTTGAAAAAGAATGAACAGGGAGAATTAATAATTTTTTTGTTTCTTTGAGAAAGTTGAAATATGAAATGAGTAATATGTTTATTTATTATTTATAGAATTCCGACGCAATAAAAGAAGCTGTTACAGCTAATTCAATTCCAATTTTAGTTTTTGTTTTATTTTATCAAATTAATTTCTTTCAAGTACTGGAAACCTTTGTAATGGTTGTACTACAGAAATATTATGCCCTTTTATGTACTTTGAGAAAGTAATAAAATTAATTTGATTTTATAAATCGCTTAAAATGATCCAGAAAATGTTTTAGTCCATAATTCTCTCGATGTAAAAAATATTTAAATAGCTAAACTATGAAACGAGTGCGCTTTTAAAACAAGTGTTAATGTTGTGCCGATTCTGATTTCAGCGTCTATATTTACTCAATGCCCTGAAATTACTTCCTGGATTTCGCAAGTAAAATCGTCCAATTTTTAGTTTAGTTTAAAAAATCCCTTTTTAAGCACTAGGATTTTGGATACGAAAACAAGAAATGTTATAGATAATAAACTAACTCAAATGATCAATAAAACCATAAGTTTTTAAGGACTGAAAAATGACAAAAATGGAGATTTTAAAAGTGCTCTATTTGTTCGACAATAAGGAATCCGTGTAATGAATTTAAATCGGGAAAATTATAATTGCTTTTTTTAAAATTCGTTTCGAAATGGGGCCTACTTTTATTAAACTGACCTTGAAAATGTTTTTTGCAGTGAAGAAGACGGATTTATATTTGAGGGATTTATAATATTTAGTAAGCAAACGCGTTATTCTTTCGATAAACCATTTTTAATAAATGATATAAAGTACAGAGATTATGGCGTTATTAGGTACTTCTTTTAATTTTAAATTTTACAAATCCTATTAATGTTTTAACATTACTAAAGGAAAATTTTGGCAAGGTAAAACTTATACAAATGCTAAACATTTTACCCAAAGAAAATAGAATTATTATGCAATATATATCCATTTAAAAATACAATCTTTAAATTAAAATTATCAAGAAAATATTGTGACACATTTTAGAGACTACGTTTTGCTGACAATAAATTGATTAAAATTTATAAGAAATTAAAAGCCTAAAGATTTTTAAAGAAAGGAGTGTTGAAAAAGATGAAAATGTGGATTTGAAAGATGCGATTATTTATTTTCTTAAGTTCCATTTTTTAAAGTCTTCTTACAGTCAAACTGATCCGAACATTTTAAGACATCAATGAGGAGAAAATGTTTGGTTCTTGAGCACTATTTCAAGTATTTGGATTTCAAAAAGCCAAATAATTGAAAAATACAACTATTTTCAAGAAAAGAAAGTTCTTACGGAAAAAGTGGTTTCAAACTTGGCGCTCAGTTACCAAGTCTTATAAAACAAGTACTTGAAGTAAACAGCTAGCCGAACATACACTTCCCCCATCAACTAAATCTCTTTAAGAGCCATGAACAACTTACAGCTGAAGTCGGTGGTTTACGCATTTTCACCACGACTGCCGCTTGCGGTGAGGTGGTCTTGGCAGTAGACGTCTGTTCTGTATCCGTCCTCAGAACGCCAGCTGTCTCGTTCCTTTTCGAAGTCGACTTCTGGGTTTTGTCCCCTTGATCACCGACGGTTTTCGGGTCGTCTTCGTGTCGAATCTGCCACACGTCTGGCACCACACCCATAGGCTTCGTGGGGAGCATGTCTGGAGCTGCAAAAATCGATAAATCGGTAAGCAGTCCAGTCAAATCAGAAACGAGCACATGCAGCGATCACCCGGCTTACGTCATGCACTAAATACTACTAACGATTAGCAAGTAGGTCGTCGTTGGGATTTTTGGGCACAAAGCAAGACCAATCATGCTAGCAGGAGACAAAGACGTGTCAGATCTGCTTGCCTTTGTTGGAGTGAGCTTGAAACTGCCAAATGTCGGGAGTCTGGGTTCGATACCTGGTTTTGGCTGAGAGGGTGTCTATAAATATTCCTAAGTCAATACCATCGAGAATTGATTTGAATTAAGATGAATTTAAATAAATAAGCTCTATGCCAAAAAACAGACCAAAATAAAAAAACACTCTAAAATAACTTAGTTTCAGCCGTGGAATAAAAAAAAGTTTAAAGAGATAAAGAAAACAGTCTCATTTTTATATTAGGCCTTAAGAGCCCCGGGTTATCTACTGTCAACTCAAATCAACTATCAACTCATGGCCCTTTTAGACAGTAGATTGTGCTGTGAATTTTATTAAAATTTGATTAATAAATTCCAATTAAAAGGTGATGCAACAACGAGAAACATCGTTAGATAACTAGATATCAAGATGCCCAAATCACCAAGATCACTCAAAATTCAACCAAGAGAAAATACCCATTTAAATAACAAAAAAAGAAAGTAAAATAAGCAAGAGGAAATGGAACTTACTCAACGGAGGCGGCGTTTCCATGTGAGATTTCCGGAGATCCTCAAAACAGTCCTTGAGAGAATCGATGACATCGTCGTCGTCGAAGCCAAAGTCCCGTGAAATCTCATCTTGTAGGAAGGTGAAGACCTGCATTTGGTCCATTCGTAGCAATTTTTCTACAAAATAGCGAGAGGAAAATCTTGTAGATAGTGGATAAACCTTTTTTCCCAAACTGCGACCAAAGACAAAGACGTAACTCTCAAGAGACGCACGTAACACGAAGCTGAATTTACTCATGACAGGAATAATTCATACAGGTGTGGCAATTTTAAACTCATAAATTAAAAATTAGGAAGCCTTGTCACAGCAAAGGAATCGACACAATTACTTTCATTTTATTAATTTAGGCATAAAATATTATAAAATAAATCGAAACAATACCCAGTTTTATTATTTTTAGCACAAGAAATTTACTTTTCCTTTCGGTGATGTGTTTCTGACTAGTATTTGACAAATTTTACCCACTATGCTACACTTACGTCCCTTGATTAAAAAATTGATTGGTGTAGTTGAAATTCAGCTATAATTTTTGGTTTAAATATTTTTTGATATGGTGGCTTCAAAAATAATAAAATTATTACAAAAATATTTTTCTTACTATAAGATAGACCAGAAAGATGCCTTTTAAACGGTTGATAGTGTAAAAAAAATTGACGAATTTAAACTGACGAAAACGTACTCCTTTTTAACTTCGAATAAATGGCAAAAAGCAGGATTTTTCAGAAAAAAAGCCAAAATTTGAGGGAAATATATTTTATAACAAAACTTAAAAAGAAAAATACATTAATTTAACTAACCAACGAAAAATAGTGAAGTTTTAAATCTCAAGTACATCTTAGGAATCGAATCGACTGCGGAGATTGACTTTTTTAATTTTTAAATGTCACAAAATTAAAGGACTTATAATAATAAATAAAAGAAAAATTCCCAATCGCTCAAGCTGCTCTTTTCGAAGATTTTGGCTTCAATTCCTTGAGAATAAAAAAATTAGAGAGGAAACGACAGTAAAAATACCCTAATTTTAATGAAAAGCAAAATTTAACTAAGATTTCCAATCTCAAAATGCACCATCTCTTCATTTCTTCCTATGTTATCAACGACTGAGATTGTTTTCCAAATCGTTGAAAATCTCAAAATGAACGACGTTTGATTGTCATGATTAATTAAAATAGTACTTCGGCTTATTTTTTTTGAGCAAACATTTCCAATGTGAAAATTAATAATCTCTTCATCTTCGTCACCAAATTTTTCGTCTTTGAGTAATTCTTTCACTGATTCTAGAAGACAATAACCAAAAGAACTATATTTTGCCGGAAAATTCTTGAATTATTTCATAAGTGTTCCCACGTACTAAATTTATTCACTTAAAATGTTCGGGATTTCATTAATATATATCTCGTTTCTGCGTAAAAGCAGTAACCATTTATCCACCTAAATGCTACATTTAAAGGATTTATTACTAATTAATAAAAATTTCAGTCTTAGCAAGATGTATAACAAAAATTGGAATTGAAATATTATTTTGTTTTGATTATTTTGGAATGATATCAAGTAATAAGGTTTCCTTTTAGACCATTGGTTTCATAATTTAGGTAAAAAAAATTACATAGTCATACCGATTCCTATACTAATCCGAAAAAATGGCCGGTCAGCAAAAATTATTAGATAAAAAGAAGCTAAAAAATATTTTCAATCGTTTTAGCATAAATATTCTAGAGCCATGCTCAAAAAGTAAAATGCACGAAAAATCCACTTATAAACAAAACTTTATGGGGCCATATTTACCAAAAATATGACCCGGCATTTCCTAATTTGAAAAAAAATTGTAAAAACGAACAGAATAAAATGCCCTAATGTTACTAAAAAAAGAATTTAATAAAGCTTTTAGATTTCGAATCCCCAATGGATGATATCAATTGAGGAAATTGTTTTTAAAGCGTTGAAAATCCCAAAATTAGCGACTTTTGATTGTCAAACTAGCACTTTTGATTTTAATCTTTTCAGCAAAAAAGTTCAATAATTAACGAGGCTTTATAAAGTTTTCAGATCGCAAAATGCGGCATCTCTGTTATAAAGCTTTGTCATTTGGAGTTAGAGTAAAAACATTATAAGGAAAACACACAAATTATTTACAAATCCACAAATCAATGGTTTCAGTGGATATTTCGCAGAAAATGATGTTTGGCGATTTCATTCTCAAAAAAACACAAAATTTAATAAAAGTAACGAAAATTTGTGCGAATTTTTTTCCCGAACTCAAAGTGTACAATTCTTCGTCTCGATCATCTAGGAGTTTGAACAATGTTATTTTTCTTCAAAGTTTGTTAATTTATTCATTTAATGTTTTCTTGGTCAAAATGTAACCAAGATCTCAAAATTAATGCCACTGTTTGATCTTGCAGAAACGTTAAATCGTCGAGATTTAACAGGTAAAAGAATTTAAAATAATATTTATTCTATAGCAAATATTAAAAATTTATCAAGTTTATTATCTAACGGAAATTTTTGAAGCTTCTTATTCTCAAGATTCACGATATCTTAATCCCCGTCACAATTTTTTAAAATATTTAGGTAACGTTGAAAAATCTAATTATTTTGACATGATGTATACAATGTTTTTGAATAGATATTATTTTCTCATTTTAAAATTCGGGTTTTGCTTACAAAAATAGTTTTTTCCGTGAAAATACAGTAATAAATTTTGCGAAAAAATATGTAAATACCAATAAAATAGACTTGGAAAATATTTTTTAAATAGCCGAAGGTCTCAAAACTGCTCTGTTTAAGTCGCAAATAAACCGAAAATTATCGAAATTTAACAAATAGATGGACAGGAAAAATATTTAGGTTCTAAAAAATTGGGAATAAATATTTTATAGCGCAATTTACAAAGCGAACACGTTAAATACTCCTAACAATAAATGCATCTATGGGTGAAAACGATTAATAAAACGATTGATTTCAAAATTTAGGTAAAAAACTGAATTAGAAGCGAATATTATTTTTGTTTTATTCTTTTGTGCATAACTATTCCATTTCATCATTCAAAAATCGGTCTTTTTGGCAAAAATAGCATGTTTCTGTCTCTGTCAACAATGTTTTTCGGCTACCAATTTTTGAAATTGAAATTCACTGCCATTTAAAAAAAAGTGAAACGTAACTTACGTTTGTGCATTTTTAAAATGTTGTAGGCCATAGCAACCATGGCTTTTTCACCTTCTAGCAGGTAAATGTCCCATATTCGCAGGGTTAGCGATATTGGAAGCTGAAACATTAAATAAAAGATAGTAAATTAAATTTGAGGTTAACACGACGATAAGCGGAAGATTTCCCTCGATAATTGACTGATTTTCGCTAAATCAGACTTGGAAACACTAACTTGAGTAGTCCATTACACGGTATGACGACTATGTTAAGAAATAATTTAATAGTAATTTAATTTAATAATTTAATTCCCACAAATTCAGATACTTTTCCTGCCATTCATAAATATTCAAATTTTTAAAATAACCACAACTGATCGATAAATACCAACTTTATCGATTAGTTTTAAACGTTGGAAACAAGTGATGTTGACAAGAGTACTTGAAATCTAAAATTTTCGAAGCGATTTCTCCTAATTATTATCGAAAAAAAAACAAATTGGAGCAAACACAGAGCGCCTCCAGCTTAAATGTGATGAGTCGAGTTTCCCGGTTGGAATTCTTACAAATTTTCTTGAAGAGTAGAAGAAATTTTTAAGCAGAAAAAAAGACTTAGGACCCTCCGAGGTGGATTCTCTTATAAATCCTTCAGAAGAATAATTTTGCGTCTCTCACCCTGCCAAGAAAGCACTGCATGAACCATTTGCAGGCATAGGTGCACGTGTCAACCTGCTCTTTCTTGAAGTGTTTCCACAGTCGATGGAGGTGAGTCCGCAGAACCCTATCGTGGTGCTCAAAGTAGCGTCGTAGACCGGGGAAATCGCGGACAAAGAGACAGTGCATCTTGTGTCGAGGGCCGTTGAGGAGTTGAGCCAGCGCCCAAAATGCCTCCTCCTCATCCATGATGTAGATGAGCAGCATGCCTGCAATGTCACTCATGCCCTGGGGAAAAAAATCGATAATCGGTTAAAGAATGGTTTTACAGAATCGCGATTGGCTGTTGTAGTTGGGGGGTTAAAAAGGCACCTGACAATAGCCGACTTCGGAATTGTAGACGGAGTAGGCGGCGAGGATGCGGAAGAGAACCTGCTGGCGCGGTCCAAATGCCTCGTTGAAGAAGGTGGTGGTGCGGAAGGTCCGATTGATGTCCAAGTCGATTTGCTCAATGTACGTGGAGGAAGCGAACGCGTATTTCCTCATATCCTGAAAGTAGACGTAAGGGTAGTCGAATTCACCCTTGGATGGAAATGGCATCGTTAATTTTTTCGCTGCGAAGTCAATTTAAAGTTCTGTGATGATGGCTTCTTAAAATGGATATTGAGGTCGGATGCACCCATAAACATAAATATTTTATTCAAATTATAAAAAACCAATCTTATAAAGAATAAATCTGTGCAACACTCGAGAACACTAAAAATCGTACGGAATTAAAAAACGCCTAGCGTCTGAAAATCATTTATAAAACTAACCTCATTATATACATTTTCCGTTATTTTAAATTTGAAAATATATTTGAATAAAATTTAAAAAATCTAAATGAAAACATCGGACTCTTGACTACCCGAGGATTATAATTTCTTTAGAAACAAACCCCCATAATTTTTTTTAAATATTGGTCCATTCTTGTTTAAGGGTATAAGTAACAACCCTGACCAAAATAGCTGATTTAAACACACTTCAAATGCTTCGCAAAAATTTACGACTAATCACGAACATTATCGGAAAGGGAAATATTAATTTAAAAATATAGAAACAACTAAATTTATTTGGGTTATTTTAAGAAGGCCAAAGCTCATAAATAAACAGTGGAATTCATCCACAGATGCAAATATTTAGCTTAATCTTTACCGAAAAGTTGATTTAAATTACTGAATCAAGTACAAGATTTTAAAATCCGAAGTAGCAATGCGGCATTGAGAAAAGCTTAGAATATGAAAATGCATCATCAAACTACCTAAATATTTACAATTCCAGATTCTCTAACTTTTTCTGAGTAGTCGGCTTTAGATTTAATTTAAAAATCTAAATCAGCTATTCCAATTTTTACTAAAATCCGTTCAGGCCCAATGAAAAATATAAAACTAAGGCACGAATATTTTGCAGCAGAATTTGCTTATGGACATATTTAAATGCCGCAACATTTTTGCTGAAGTTAGATTGAAATTACGGAAATAAGTTGCCTTACGTTTATCAAAACCTACTCGAGGAAATTAATAGGACATACTGAAATATTAACTATTTGTTAATTCACATTTTGTGGTTCCTTCTAGATTACCTTTTAAATTCGAAATCACAAGCAAAATTCAAAAAAGTATCGTGTCAAAATTATTATCGACCCAGCTGAAAATTGTTAATTTTCCTTTAAATATTTCATCACATATCTTCCCATATTTTTCCAACAACCTCTGAAAAGCGTTTAAAAATTGCGAACATTTTCGTGGAGGCAAACTTTAAATTCTCAAATTTGAAATAAACAAATTAATGAGAGTTATTAGCGGAAGGCTTAAATCATAGATCAGTATACATCACAAAAAAGTATACCGTAAAGAAAAATCCGTAAAAATATTAATATTACTATTAAACGTTTATTTTTAACCCCAAATAAAAAGCTAATATTCAACTACCTAAATACTTTAATTTTTTTCTTTCTTCCAACTTTTGTTTCCGAAGTGGGAAAATTTATTTTTAAAATCGAGACCAGAACTCAAATGATTCTTGTCTTATCAATTTTTGATAAAAAAATTAGTTTTTCCCTAAGAGGAACAATTTTAAATATATGTTGTTATATTTAATTTCTAATGGGAAATAGAAAAAGGAGTGACAGAAATTTTCCGAGAGAAAAGAATTGATTCTTGATTTGTAAATAGATTAATAATTTCAAGGCGGTTTCATTCACAATAATTATAATCCTTAATTTATTTGTAAAGTCTAATTGAATTTACGAAACCAGCTTAAATATAATAAATGATCTAACTACTTACATTTCCTATCTTTTTGAGTTAGTTTAAGAAAGGACTTATAAAATAGTTTAAAATATAAATAAGAACTGAAATGGCCTCCAATTATTTTTTCTTTCTTAAGAATATGCGTTTCTAAGTGAATAACAATCTCAAAGAAATCTCCAAAATTTTCTAATTCTGTTTACGGAAAGCCTTTTCAAATACACTGGAAATATTCAATTATGAATTTCGCAACGACTAAATAAATGGTATTTATTTAAGGAAAGCCCAAATTGTTATAAAACGGTCCAATTTCCATATGGACACAACTCTTGGGTATAAATATAATTTCCTAAACATTTTATTTCATCTCAAATTTATGAATTTGTGTTCCTACGTTTTTTTGATGAATTTAGGACATCGCAGCAATTCTTTTCAAATTTTAACCGGTTAAAACACTTCGCAGTGATTGTAATGATTTGAGTCCATTAAAGCCTATTTGTTTTTCAAAACATCTAAAATTGCCCCTACTTTCTCGATCATATAAAACAGATCCAATTTTTGGACAAAATAATTGAGTCCCATCGAAAAATATTTGTTTAATATAAAAAAACAATCGGAGTGCAACAATGCTTCTTTTTACTCAAATTATGCAACTGTGGGAAATAAGTTAGCACAACTCCATAATTAGAGCTAAATCAAAATAAAAACTGATGAAAATTTTCTTATAAAAGTATTTAAATTAAAACCAGATCGGCTTGTGACAAAAGCAAATTGAAATTTTTGATCAATTGAACATGTTTTGCATAAAATACAAAATTCCATCATCTCGAATTACGAAATTGGTGTCCTAAAAATTATTTTAACAATCCAAAGACCTTTTGGTCGAAATCAAAAAATTACAAAATTCTCATCTTGGTTTTTGTCAATTGGAATAAAGAATATTTAAAACTCATTTCCGAAATTTCCAATACACGTTTAAAGCTAAAAGTGTCAGTTACATCCAGGAAAGTGGGAATTTTTAAGTTCCCTCTATAGGAAAACCTAAAAAAAACCGAATTTTCGATACTGGAAAACTTTAAATTGAAAAATTTTGAATAAAATCTATGATATTTATTTACACAGGGCACAAACTCCTATAAAACCTGTAAAATTTACCCCTCGTCATAGTTATCATCCTGAATTTTCGCTGACAACACGCTTAAATAATTATTTAGATGAAAAAAATGTAAAGAACGGAAAATTTAACCAAAATACACTCATAACTAACCAGAAGCAAGAGCAATTGCAGAGAAAGTATACGTTCTGAGTTAAATTCAATAAATTTTTCATTAAAAAATGAAATCAAACACTGCTTGCGTGACTGGAGGAGATAAGTACACACGATTTTAACGAGTGCAGGAAAATTTAACTCAAATTTACTCAATAATTTCCGTTCACAATATTTAAACCTCCGGTACATGAAAACTCTAAAATTCACCAAAATGTGACAAATGAATGTTTTGGTGGAAGATAATGATTTCCGAGATGATTTTCACAAATTTAGCTTTAAGATCTTTAAAATCCCGACATAGACGATTCGCATCCTATCTTTTTTTCGATTCATGAATATCTAAAATAATCGCATAATTTTCCGCAATTGTTTGAAGCTAGAAGTGCCAGATATAACTAAGATAACATTATATTTAAAAAAATATTTTAAGCATAATGCGAAAAAATCTGGACCACTATTAAGTTCGAGATTTTGAAATAAACAAATTTGGGACATCTGTTTGCAGATTTTTCGATGTGAAATTAGCTGCTGAAAATATTTTTTGGAAAAATTAAAAGGAACTCGTTTTTTCGCTTTTTTTCGACGCAGAAACCCATCAGCAGGTGTTTTCTTGAACTTTTTTCTCCGAAATGCAGGGGTGCAATCAAAAAACCGTAAACATGCCCGAGTGACATTAAACTGAGGTAAAAGTTCAAGTGGAATTATGCAAGAAATTCAGTGTAGCACTTCACATGTTGAAGAATTTTTATGAGCATAGATTTACGGCAAACAGGGGATTTTTAAATTGCAAAAATTTAACCCAAAAGTACTTTAAAATAAAATCAAAATTTCAGCTATAATTGAGGTACTCAAAAAGGATGACTCCTATTGCTTTTCAATTATTAACGAACGTGGGTAACATTTGTTTTTAAATTTCTTTAGGTGAAAAAAAAACGAAAAAAAGAGTTTGCTGACTAAAAATCAAAAAATTAATTATTTCACTAAGAAAACTGTAACCGATGCGTTGACAAAGCAAGCATAATTTGTTTAAGTTAACAACTGTGAATTTATTTATGTAAGCATTTACCAGATTTTGAAGACAATTTTAACGATTTCAAATCCGAACAAAGTGAAAAAAATTTAAAGTGAGATTTAAACATAGAACACAAAAAACTAACATTTAAGCTAATTTAAACGGCTTAATTTTGAATTACAAATGATTTACGCTTGATACAAGAGTGTATAGATATTAAATGATTAGAAATATCAATTTTTTAAAAAGTATTTTTAATAAATAACGAAATTTTAAAAACGATGAATTTTTTAAAATCCCAATTTTAAATTTCAAGTCTTTTTGGGGAATTTATTACCTACCGCGAATTAAAAGTCAGCCAACGTGGAAAACATCACAACATTATGACAATTCCAAGATGAATGTCTTATTTTTATTCGTGTTGGCATCAAACTTTAGGATTTCCAAACATCACCGATTAAAAAATGGTTATTTTACATGCACAATATTATTAATATACCTGTAGATATATTTTTTTCGAGAATAAGTCTGATTTTGAAACAGGACAACGAATTCAAAATTGTGATTTGTGACATAGCTCTCAAAAACGGTAAATTCACATAGATAAACATGATAATATATTAATGAATTCTTACTGTTTACTAGAAACTAGGAGTACCTTTTGATTTTGAGTAAGGGAAATTTCACGCTAAACAAACATGAACTCGACGTTAAAAGCTAGCAGTCACGTCTTCAAAGCCCCAAAACGACATTTTTTCGCTCAACTAATAAGGCGTTACAATAGAAATAAAAGCTATTTTTAGAATTAAATTTCAAAACAATAACCCCACAAAGAGATCAAACCATAGCAACAACGGAACGCAAAATTGTTACTGTCCATTCGCAACAAATTGGCAGCTCCAATAATTTTTTCCTAATAAATATAATTAAAAGGCACTTCTATTAAATTGCTAAGTAGGTAAATTTTGTGAAAAGAATTTCAGCTTTAGTTCATAGATATTAGAAAAAGTAACATGTGGTAAAAATATGTGACATCCAAAATCAAACACTTCACTGATTAAAGGGATGAAAATTTTTTAACATACATTTATACTTAGCGAATTTTCCTAACATAACATCAGCGTGTTATGTTAGGATTTCATGTTTTAAATTGAAATCCATGTCTTTCAATACCTATGAGTGAAATACCCAAATTTCAAAATGAATAAATTTAATAAAAAATAAATCGAGAAATTCGCTAAAAGTCATTCAATACAATTGTCAGCATTTGCGGTTATTTATTTATTTGTATTCCTTTATTTAATTTCATCGATATTTTATCTAACGATTTCATCTCTTAACCATTTAAATGCGCAAAATAAAAAACACTCGATTTCCTAATCGTAATCATTGATTTGAATTTACTATAAGAACTAAGATTCGGTTATTTTAAATAAAAAAAGAGAGAGAAAAAAATTTTTCACCCCAAAAATTACTTGAAAGTTTTTCAGTTAAAGTTTCAGAAGTCATCGATCGAGTATCCTCCAATATTCAAATCCCAATGGTCAATTTCAAATTTAATCCACAATGAAAAAATCCTTATTTGTTGCAAAAAAAGCTGGGAAACTCACTTCGTAGACTTGGTGCTTCTTTGCAGACGCAACGTTGAGCAAAATCGGCCAAACTCGAGGTCGGATTGGTGGTGGAATGCCCTTGAAAACACGTCGAATCAGCTGAAAGCGAAGCAACAACATTCTACTTATTGCGCATTTAAGTAGACTATAAAAGTAATAAACCAACTTTGACTATTTTTCTGGCATTAGGTTCGATAAAAAATTGATGAAAAGCAAGAAGAAAAAATAAACTACAGTAACATACTTTTTTCTAATAAGACGACAAATTTTCAGAATACACCACTATGTACTTGGCATTATGTACCAATTTCTATAACATTCTTGTAAATGCATAAATTAAAAAAGATACTAGATTTTCGTTAGATTATATACAAATCTAGTTCAAAGAAATTTAGTTATTAATTAATAAGCGTAACTGTTAATAAAAAAGATTTCCGTTTATAATAGGGCACAGCGGTAACTAGACATTATTGAAAAAAACGACAATTCTTTATATCCTCTTAAACGAAAAAACTACAGCTCTACGCATAAATCTTCTTTTAATAGACCTCAGGCGTTAAAAACGAAATCATTTTTAGTGAATTTCCCACAGATACAATTTGTCTATGTTTACTGTACTGCTAAGCACTTAACTTCGTTGAGGAATTCTTGATTGTTGTAAATCTTAATGGTGGCCAAGAATGTTATAAAAATATTCAATAACCTGTAATACTCCTTCAAACACTTCTTTTGCGTTCGAGAAAAATTTAACTATAGAATATTCTTCAAACAATTTAGATGTCAATGAAAAGTTACGCTTTAAACATTAGTTTGCAAACAAATCAAAGAAATGCTTTATAAAACGGTTTTTTAGATACAAATATAGTGTTGACTTAAAAGATATTAGTTGCTACAAGACAATAATGTCACTAAAAATTTACAGTGCAATCATCTAGGGTATTTGCCTACAGTTGAACAAGAGATAACAAGTTTTTAAAAGGTAGAGACACATTTATCTACCTTGGTCTCACCGATTTCCGGAAAATTCATATTTCGTTTTGAGGAATATAAGGGATAAAAACAAAATAATTTATCCACATAGAAAAACTCAAACTTTTCCGATGAATTCTCAGAGACATTAATTTTCAATTTAATACGATTATAAATTCCTTTTTTTCTGTTTTTTCAAAAGTTGAAGCGCAGTTCATTTCCGAAAACTCTTTACAACTCTCCTTAAATATCTTTTAAAACTTTATGATACATTTAAACAAACAATTGATTTTCCTCGGTTAATCGATTGAGATCCAACCAATGAAATTGAGTTATGATTGTCAAACTTGCCTTTCAAACATACTAAATCTTTTTTTGTAAATAACACAACCAAGATGGACTTCATTTCTGCAATATTTCTTAAATATCCTTCTTTAAAAGTGCAGGTTCTTTGAAGGTCAAAAAACAACGTTTGCGGGATATTCAATTATACGAAACTATTTCTCCAAAAAAGTAATAAATACGCCTCAGAAACAAGCTATAACTAGTATTTGCGCTTGTGGAGCAATAAAATTAATCAAAAAATTATAAATAATGCAGGGTTAAATGGCATGTATGACAAGATTACATAAATTAGCCAACCAACGAATTCCGAAAATTGCTGAGTCCACATATCTTTCCCAATATTCTCTTTAATTTCTAAAAGAAACAACTAAATCGCAAAAATCCAGGAAATAAAGGTAACATTATTCGTCAAAACACGAGAGAAAATAATTTTCCCGGTGAATTTTAATAAGGCGCAAATGCGTGATAAAAAATTGCGTTTTACAAAAAGAGATTTCTGATAAATAATCTCGGCGTGATCTTGACAATTCTCCAAAATTCGACTGATACAAAATTCCCATTTTTTTCTACATATCGCAGAGTTCAATAAACATCAGAATTATTTTCGAAATATCCATTAATTTGAAGTTAATCTACTATGAATACACTTTGAGAATTTCCTTTCGAAAGCAAAAGTGATTCGTTCCTTGGGCAATGGAATACTTTTAATCAACGGTTTTAAGGGAAGATAAATTTCTCCACCTTATTTCTACCCAATTTTTGAAAAAAAATAGTTTAGTGATTAAAACTGTGAAAAAAACGAAAAATTTTCAAACCAGAAGACTTAATAGTTTTTCCACAAATACCCCACAATGTCTTTATTGACGTACGAAGAATCTTCTATAGCAATAAGCAAAACGGCCTCTTTACATTTTTGTTTCATTGAACACCCCTCCTCTGGCGTTTCTTCAAAAAATCGTCTTTGTGAAAATTAAAAATTCAGCCAAAAGTTAGAATCAAAACCAGAATGAATCACTTAAACAATACAAGAAAATAAAATTTACGATAAACTACCACGAACCGCAAAACCGCTACAAAATTTCATCAGTTGAACTATACGAAACAGAACTGAAACCTGATTAAAGAAAATCCATTTTTAGAAGAAAACTACAATAATTTAAGAAATAATTTACGCTTTATATAAAGGGCAACAGTCACTGGGCGTTGGGGTTACTGAAATTTCCATTAAACTTCAATGGATTAACAAGAGACAATGTCAACATTTGTCTCCTTTGATTTCCGGAAAAATTCTTTATTCGTAAAAGAGTAAGAAATGAAAAGGAAGTGATTCATTGAGAGAGACGATTTAGTAAACATTTACGATGAAGATTCAAGGAACCACAGATGAGTTGAAATTGGGATAATTATCGACTAAATGCCTTAGCAAAGTCACTGACATTTGCCATCACTTTGTCCAAACAAAATAATATCGTTTTATTAAGAAATAATATATATCTTTTTTGGTTAATCGTAGCGGTTACTTGGCATTGTCTTTATTCACCTGACTACGAAGACAAATTTCATTTCAGAAGAATTCTCATGAACCTAAAATGTGAAGTGCACATTGTCGCTTTATCTAGAAAAAAACGTTATATTTAAACAAAGATGGCTATTTATTATTGATCGAAGTATTAAAAACAACATTTTCTATGTCTTAAATTTTCCAATATTTCTTCAAGAGGCAACTTAATTTGAAAATCGTATTTCCAATAGGAGCATAATCAGGCAGAATGGAAAAAGTTTATGAAATTTCTTTTGTTTAAACTTAGAGAATCACAGTTTTTTTAACAAATACAACCAGTTGGTAAGAACTTTGTACCATTCTTAACGTTTTAGTAAACATCGACGGTGCGTATCACCTCCGATAACTCTTCAAAAAACCGACTTCGCTGTTTCTGAAAACTGTACCAATGAAAAAGGTATCCCTATTGGTAACAACAATATGTCAAACTTAAGAAGGGTTTGGACAGAATTTGTTTAATATAAATTCGAAAAAGCAGGCTTTTGTCTTCCGGTGAATGCACAAACATTTACACGATTAGCAGAAAAGGGCAGTTTCAGTAAGCCATACCATTTCGCATCATTATTCTTGTGTGTGTGCTGAGTCAGCAACAGGAAGGCAGATGACGTGACAACACTGACAGCGCACAATCACACACACACAGAGAGAGATGAGAGGACACCGATAAAGTTGTGCTCTGGCCCATATAGTCGTGTCATTGCTGCCTAGGAAATATGTTACTGGTGAGAAATGGACTCAAACTAGAACAACCCATTCTGACTAATTCAGACCGGACAACACTGCGTGATAAATGACCGTATGATTGCACAAGTGAGACGCAAAAACAGCTTGACAGTCACAATGAAAGGCGTGAGAATAAAGTGATAGGTTCACATGGCCCTATAAATTAATTTCATTGCTCTGAAAAATAACAAAATTTGAACACTGTAAATGCAGCTTAAAATATAGTGTTTCCATATTCACAGATCCTCGTTGTCTACACTTAACAGTCTAATCAATATAATGTTCTTAGGCTCACACAAAGCCTGCCAATCAGAGCCGCGAGTGCACGACTCACTTCAACTCATTTCCACCCAACCGAACACCATAAGTTAAAACTAAACTAAATCTCCACTGATCATCTCGACTAGACAAGAATTAATTCACTAAAGAACCCAGACAACCGCAGTTTTAATGGCATCTGCAAACAAACACGGTAGAGGTGACTCAACGCAAGTTTTAACTGGTGAGTTTCAAGTGGCTGCGTGTGTGCCTCTTAACGCCACCTACTTTGCATTTCGTGGGTTTAACTGCATTTTCTGGTTGGAAAATAAGGAGGCAAAATTGTTCATCTGAGGCAGGAGAAAAGGTTTTGGACACAGCTAGTAGTAATTCCAAGCCAATAACGTTCCCTTTACACTGATGCTTAACACACGTTAGAAACACCGAGAAAACGATACTTAAACAATCCGGAAGGCACTTTTAAGTCTTTGAACGACAAAAAAATAATTCTCCAGGGTAAAAATCAGGAAACTGAGGAAAGAAGACAAGCTCAACCGCGGGAGAATTTTAAACTTCAAATTAAATACGCAAACTTAATTTCACTAAAAGGACAATGAAAAAACAATTAAACGGGCCAACAGAAGTGTTTTCGGAACCGCATGAGTTGAATCCACAAATTGTAAGCATTTTACGAAAGAGAATGAACTATGAACCCAAATTTTGGCTCACGATTCCTGGTAATTCTTCAAGTATTTTATTCTTTCTGGAGGAAAAAAGCTCCATTTTTGAAATATTAAAATTACATTTTATTTAACACCGATTTAGACGAACGCGACTCGGACTAAACCTAATCATAGAAGATAACTAATCTTTTAGACAAGATTTTAGCGATAAAGCCAATGTATAAACACGTTCAAATTGCCCCATGATATTTTGTCTACCTGAATTTTTTAAATCTATTAAAATTTGTGTTACGGACCCATATTTTTCGTTTTTTTTTAAAGATAATGTCCAGTTCTTTTTGAACGCACTTATTTCTAGGCTTACAAAATCCTTCTTAATCCGCAAGCTTAAATTTCGCTTGATTCGCTAAAAGGGCAATGGCGAATTCGATAGACGTTTCCATCACTGCGAAATTTTTTTAAATACATAAATATATACATATATTATTGAAAATATTGAAGCGAGCCCTTCCGTAGTTGAATTGATAGAGAAAAAAATTTCTCGTAAGCACGAAATAACAGCTCGTCCATTGTAGATCATGTGAGCTCTTGCTTTTATCCACGGAAAAGTCAATAAAACGAGGACCAATCAGAATTAAGTAATTTATTTTAAGCGTAGAAAATATTTATAAGTTCGAATTTTCCCATTATTTTCTGGATGGACAATGAAAATTTCAATAAAAGGATACTACTAAAATAATTGTCGAAGCTTGAAACAAGTTCTTTTCGCACGATTTGTATTGTAGATTGTGGGAGTCTCTGCTTTCACTAATAGAAAAAGAAACAATTTTTCACCAAATACGACGCAATTCGGTACATTTCAAGCAGTGGTCAATAGTTCTCCTGTAAGTTCTATTTACCAACGGCGGGTTTTTGTGCATTTTTCACAATCAAACAAGTTCAAGTCCAAACTTTCAGCTGGTTTTTACGAAAATTAAAGTAAACTGAGGGAAAGAATGCATTATACACACACAATTTTCGTGTGTACCTCCTGGTGATTTTTCAGGTAAAAGGACTTTAAATTCTAAAATATGTTCTACTTAATTTTAATCATTTCCGGTAAAGTATGCTTGGGTAGGGTTAGTGATTTGGGATTTTTGTACTTAAAAAATGATAGTTTGAGCACAAATTTTGATTTTATAGATGAAAACGTTTGCATAAAAATGAGGCATATGTTCGTATGCAACGACAGTGGTTTTGAGCAGAATATTGTAAATTTAAAAATGTCATCACTTCTTACACTAGCGATTTCAAATATTAGCAGTTTTGAATCCAGAAAAATGCTTTAATTCCACTGAAAAAATCATCACACGTTAGTATGTCAACGAGAATAAATTTTAAAGCCACGAAAATCCATGGTAAAATTTAAAGTTATTTCGACTGCACAAACTCAAACTTTCCTATTGTTTGCTAAACAGACTATGGCGAATTCAATTCTGAATTGTAGATTTTGTCATTTAGAAATTAATCACGCAACATGCAGTGAGCTCATCTTTCAGGTTTAATACTGACCCTCGTTTTCAAGGAAAGATAATGATTTAAAAACACTGCTAATCTCACGATTCTTCAAATGTTTCATTCTTTCACTACTTTAGGCATGCTTCGGTATGTGATGATTTGGGATTTTGCTCTAAAAAAAGACATTTTTAAATCGCATTTTGTTAAACGCGACTCACACTAGACCCTGACCACACGACAGGCCGATTCAGACAATATTTTGACTATAAAACCGTATGCACAAACATGAAGAAATATATTGGATTTTGTTTCTTCTATAGACGTATTTGTACCTAAGCATATATTTCTTTTATTTAACCTAAAAGACACCGACATTTAAACCATCCAGTAGAAATTTAAGTCACGAAGAAAAATGTAAAATATTTGCACAAATTTAGGGACAGCAAAAATGGGAAAAGAAGACATGGCAAAGTCACGCTTCAGGGGAATTGACGTCAAACGGCATTTATTTTTAAATAAATGACTAAAATGAAGTGTAGTAAGTTAAACACAACTCGAAAGCGATTATCTATGCACTCCTTCATTTTGTTACTTTTCAAACACCAAGAAATTGTTCACCTGTGAGTTATATTTACCAATTACTCAAACGCAAAATCCAACGGCAGTTCTTTTTGCGGAAGTTGAAATAAAATTTGGATAGAGAACGGATTATACGCCCAATTTACTTTCATACCTCAAATATTCCATTCTTTCTGATGAGAAAATGCTAACTTCCTTGAAACTGTAAATGAGGTTTTTCGGTTTTTGGTTTTCGGTTAAACATGATTGGGTATGGCCGATAACTCCGAATTTGTATAGTTGAAAAGTAGATTTTTAGTGCAAAATTTAACAAAAGTCTATATATATATATATGTATGAGTTATCAACGTTAATCTATTAACCACGCAAACCCGATTTTGACTAAATCTGACCCTTGACAAAGATGTGAACGCAATGACCGCGTTTGATCTAACCTCCATCACCAAAAATTCACCCGTATCAAGAGGCATCGTCTAGACTTTTTTATCGAGCAATTTATGTCTCCTTAGAGTAAGCACACGGTGATGATAAAACGCGATTCTTAGTAATAAAAAGATGCCGATTTTGCATTCAATAACTGCCGCAAAGGTTTGAATACGCAAAAATGCAACAAAAAAGTGCATGAGGCGTCAAAAATGGACTGTTAAAAAAACGCAGTTACTCAGTAGAGTGGCAAAAGAACACTTGAGGTGGTCATTTTGCATCTTCTTTTTTGCTTCGCGACAGAGAGTAAAGAGGATGTTAAAAATATTTTAAAAAATGCAGTTTTCGACAAAATTTATGGGATGGCCTAGTAAGTAGTAGCCTTCCCGCTGCTAAAACACACGTAAATTTCAAAGTCACGAAAATGAGGATTCCACATCTCCTGATTTAAACTCGACTCAACTCCCACGTCCAGTTCACTCAACCACTTTCACCCCTCTCTGTGTTGGAGTAATGGCACTGTAGAGAACTTAAGAGATACTTCACTTTACCTTTAAAAGCCATGCTTTCGGTTTGAACTCTGGAAATCTCTCTGGAAACGGTTGTTACCTGGAGTCGTTGGTACGAGTCTACACGTTAGAGATTCCTGATTCCATTAATTATTCATGGGGTAATCGCAGATTACTATCTTTTCTGAGCTGAAAGTGCTAACTGGAGATGGAGAATCCTAAATGAACCGCATATCACGACTTTCTACTGCCTCTTTCGAAGCTTATTTGACTTCAGAATTAGCTTGGTTTCTGGGCCTCCACCGTGAAAAAAAAAACCTTGAGAATCAACTTCCATGTCTAATCACGAGACAAAGGCATTTCCTAGCAAGAAAGCACGTGATTGAATCAGGCCCACAAAAGCTCATCTGCGCACAATGACAGTAAAAAGGGCGTGTTTTTTTCGGGGGAAAGTGCGTTCACAGGCACCCCATCTACAATCTGGGGATACACTCTGCATAAGAAAGACTTTTTTCACAGGTGTGTCCTTGAACTTTAAATTATTTGGATAAAAACCCCACTTGTCTATTGAGTCAGTGTTAAACCAACCATAAACCACATTTATGGCGTAAGGAAACCACGCAAGCTCATAAAAAATCATACTTGGGTTTATGAAGAATTCAAAGACAATATCTTGTTAGAAAGACGTTATGTTTCTGTTTCTGACAACCACGATGAGTGGTAACATCGACTGCTTGTTATTGAGAAGACACAAGCCATTAGACGTGGTAGAATCTATGCTAAAAAGAGCATTCTTCCATTTAAAAATGGAACTAAAATAGAGAACGCAACCCAGCGTAGTTACCACCATTTTTCAACGAGCAAAACGATTACCATCTACCAAGATAACTATTCCAACGCAAGAAAACGGAGGAATTGAAACTTTTGCTGAGATTATAACAGTAATTTACCGCGAAATTCGATGTGATTCACTGACTAAAATTGCAATTATGCGCCCCTTTGATTAGAAAAATTTAAAATTCAAAAATACTTTGAGAAAGGAAAAGGGAAATACACCAACCATTTAAGCAGCCTAAGTAGGATTCTGGAATCTCTCGAATATTTTTAGCAGAAATAATTTAGCTAAACAACATAACTCTGATTGGAATGGGTTAAGGTTATCTGAATAGGGATCAGGCATTGCTTTATAATTCCACTTATATCAACAACAAAACATAAAAGAATACAAACAGAAAAACAAATAATAGACGACTTTACCTCTTCATTGGGTCGACCGCGGTAGAAGGAGTCAAACCCGTTGTTTTGAATGAAACGCATCCACTTGTCCACACGTTTCACATCCTTTTTACGATACTGTAAATTCAAATTTAAAAGAAAAAAACCTTAGTAAATAACCACTACTTGCTGTCAAAGACGTGAATAAATAAGCGCGAATAAGTGAATTAACTGGGGGATATGACAGCTCCTATTTTGTCACTCAAAGACAAGCGTCAATTGTAATTTTGAGGGCACAGATGTGCCCTTGTTTTTTGGTGCCTTCAAGAGAGAAGCAAATGCTACAACTAAGTCGATTCATAAGCCACTATAATCGCGCGTTTTCGCGAGTTGAAAGAGACACAAAACCCTACCATTTTGCGGAGCGAAAGAGCACAGAAAAACGTGTTCACTCAAAGCGGAAAGTGGAAGGAATTAGGTGGCTGGGCTAAGTGGGAGGCAGGATTTTGCGATCCACCAATCAGATTTGGCAGGTGGGATCTTTCGCCAACCCACAGGGGGCAAACGCGTGCCCAGTTTTTCGGGGCGGGAGTGGACTAACTCATTTCCAGGGAAAATGCACCAGAATGCCATTCGCTAAGCACCGTGCACACGGATGTACTAACACATATAAGTAGACTGCCTACTGACATTCCAATCTTTGGCAAAATTGAAGATAAAAATAAAACCACAAAATGGGGACAAACCCGATGCTCCACTTCCTTGTCTCTGTGGGTCAAGCCCTCTGGACTAAAACGGAAAACGGAAAGTGCCGAGACTACAACGTAGTTTGGAGTGAACACAAAAGGACAGTAAGCGAACTCACATACAAAAATTGTTTTATACTAAATATAACTAACAATCATTTTCAAAGCCTAAAGATGCACAATAATGACTTCATTAAGGATTTGCAATTGAATCAAAGTGAAGAAACCACCATAAACGAACACCAATAAGTACAAATATGATTGCACTATAAAGTATTCCGGTAAAAGAGCCATTTTTAGGAAACCTACTGATAAAATCCAAAATAGTCCAGAATCAAGTAATTGTTTTGGGCCTCCTTTTCATCGAAATGCGTAGCTAGGTTAGCATAGCTTCTACTGAGATTGTATTTATCGATAATTCGTTTGGTAGAATTGGAACCTCCTAAAGATCCTGGCATTGCTCTATTCCATGAGATAGTAAATTTCAGATATGTATCAAGGTATATGCAGGCACTTTAAAGCCCCAAGCGTTTGAAAGGTCGACTGTTTATTAACCGATATAAACACTGGGAGGAAAGGCATCACCTCTCAATCCTGGTTCATTTTCACAAATCCAAAATTATATATTTAAATTTTATATTTTTTTTATATTAATAGTAAATAAATATTATTGAATAGTTTATTAGTACTTAAGTTGTTTTTTAGTTCTTCATTCTCGATCTCTGGTCGGTTAACATTCATTAAATTGTTAAAACAGCCAGTTGCTAAGCAAATCCTTACTAAAGTTGCATCTTGGCTTCTAACTTTTCTTCTACTCCCTAGTCACATTTTTCCTTCCAATTTATCCTAAAGCCATTTATTTTAACATAATTCACCTGTTACAATATTCGAAAGTAGTGTATATGGCACCAGCCGAGTTATTTTGTCCGTCTTTACTTGGTTTTGATCAGAATGGTTTACTCAACAAAAGCACAATTCTCATTCGATCAGGGGCCGTTAGTTAAATCTTCTTGGATACATATATATTCTGAGCTCATAAATTTATGTGTTAAGCATAATCGCTGATTTCACTTGATAAACATTTGGCATAAAAATTTTGCGATCTAAAATTGCCACTTAATTCCAAAAAATACATTCCACAAAAGTGGACTTTGTACGCTTTAACCTGATCACTCAAGACAAATCACAAATTCACTTATAAAATATTCAAAAGGATAAGGAATAAGCCACCAATCAATCACTTGTCAAGTGGCTTCCTTCAAATGCCTAGCCATTTGTGGCAAAATTTCCTCAAATGCAAGTTAATTGACTTTTAATTTTAGGGGATCGTTATTATCCAATGATCGTCTTTGTAATCATCCTTTTATCATTCTTTTCTGAACCCAAGAGATCACTCATAGCGATTATATGCCTCTAAAGTTGTTATTCATTACCAACATTTGGACATGTTTAAACACGAGGGTATACAGACGCTGATAAGCTCCCTTTGAACGTTTAAAAATTTTGTTTGGCTAGTATTAGTAAGTCAGTATTAAGACATATTTTCCATCAAGCAATTTGCTTACCAGCCATTAAGAATCTTGTTAGCAAAGTGTAAATACTACTGAAACTGTGAGAAAAAAATCAGGCAGCCTTTTGATAGTGCCCTAACTTTTTCCGAATAAAATGGAATTTTTAAATAATAAACTCTTTGGTAGTGTGGAAGTTTTAGCACAAATTCACTAAGATTGTTATCAGAAGCCCTTCAAACCACAAGACTAGTCAAAAGTCATAGAAAAGCTATTTCAAATCCAGTAAGGTTTACTTCTACCTACAAAAAGCTATAGCTTCTTCCTACCACGATACAGCATCCCACATTCATGTGTGGATGTTTTCTCTAGCAACAATCACCCCTCACGACGTATGAAGCTCTCTCTCAGTTGCAATTAGCATACAACCCTGGGAGTGCTATCACATCTATCCCACCAGCTGGACAGTTCACACTAGCGCCAAGAGAACATGGGTGCCGAATTTTCCAAACGAAAGAGCAAAGGCAAGAAGCTGGAAAAGGAAACTTGGACAGGAGAAAATGAGGATGATCAAAAGGTCAAGGTGGATTTACGATTCGCCGATAAGGAGAATCAGTGTGTGCTTCAATGGATCCAAACCGTCACATCTGACCGTGAGATTTTGCGTTTTTATTCCAAAATTTTCAAAGTCCTTTGACGATTTCGCTGTCTGCGACGAGTTTTCGTAGCCTAAATTTAGGCTACCGAAACTTTTATCGATTTTTTTAGCGGTAACGGTTAGGGAGATAAAATCGATAAATTTTAGTTAGGCCAATTTTGGCTACAGGAAAAAAAAAATAAAACAAATTATTCAATCCAAACCATACAAGTGGGTTTCTCTAAAACCACATTATTCATAGGTACGTTGATAATCTGACGTTCTTAAATGTAACACTGCATTTTCTTAAGGCCTAATTTAAAGGCGAAGCCCAGCTGATTCAGCTTGTGACAAACGATTGAAATATAGCATGTCTTATGCAAGAATATGTACACCTCCAGTTTTATGCACACAATTGGGGCGAATGTTTGGTTACTGATCTATAAGTACTACAACCTTTTCATTCACCAAAATGGTGAGATGGTTTCAAATACCAATTCACATTATTCGTGGAAATATAGTTTATGCAAATTCTTGGCACACTAACCACAATTTAAGGAAAAAAATAAGACCGCAATGTGCACAAAATACAGTAATTAATAATCGATTTGCTTTAAGAGGAAAGAACCAATCTGGATGATGGATCTCTGAAACGACCTAAATCTGAGATGTGTCTACGACAACTCAGCCAATCATTGGAGCCTCTAGTGGCCAAGGTTGATCTGAGCTGCTGTGACTGGCTGCATCGAATCGGCCAATCCCGTGTCGATGACGTCGAGGAGAGCCAATCACTACGACCACCTGCTCCACAACCAAGTGACCAATCAGATGAGATCCGTGTAATTAGTTCCCACAGTTCAACGCCTGAAATCAGCAGCTTAAGCGTTGATGAAAAGGAGAATATTTCCGAAGCCGAAAACAATGAAGCTGTCTCTTTGGGGTCATTTCCGGCCTCTGGACCCGTTCCAGAGGTGGTCAAGAACCTCTCAGAGAAAGAGGAGGCCTCAAAGCCTATCGATAATGTCGAAGAAGTTGATGTTTTAGCAGAAGTTGAAAAGGAAGTGGATTCTCGTAAAATGACTCACCAACCAACGTCGATTAAGAAATTGAGAAATCTGATGGTGGGGCAATCGGCAAAATTAAAGTCTAAACCGAAGAAATAGCCACCAGTTCTAACTGGAATGGAAATGCCCACATCTATGGCTTTTTATATTCACTTGAAATATATACATATATATTGTCAAAAAAGACTTGTTGTGTTTTCGTTTTGTGATAAACAGGGGTGTTGCAAAAAGAAGCTTGCTTGATCCAAACGTCCCAATTGCTAAAAGCAGCTACATTAGGTGATAACAATTCAGTGGTTTATTCCTTCGTTATCCCACTAAACTGTTTAAAAGAGAATTTCTTCCCATGAAGTAGCCTTCTCGGTGGCTATGACTGTGGTCTCACTTAGCGAAAATTTATTGCGAATTTCTTTTACAAAGCAAGAATCTTCAGAAAAAAATGGAGCGTTTTTTTCATCAGCTGCGCAATTCCTAAGAGGTGTACCGCCCTGGCTCTTAAACTGGACAATCAAAATCGGGGTCATTAAAGACGCAAATTTCGACAATTGCGCTTTATTTCGTCAATATAAATGGACCCTGTTTTTGCTGCAGAAATCTGATTAAGAATCGGAGACCATGACCTGCTGCGGTGGATACTGGAATGGGTAATTTGACAATCGTGTTTTATATAAAAATTTCCCTTTTTTCACATAATGAAAAGCCTTTTTTATAATTTTTGTTCGTTAATCAAAAGCTTTTATATATTTTACACAATTTGCATCATTTTTCGCGCTTCTAACCGAGTATGCTATCGATTTATCAATCGTTTCCACAAATCACTTGTAATCTCTGAAATTCGTATTGATTTTTAGTTAAGTTGAATCCTTTCTACTGTTAGACCAGAAAACTGAATTTTATTACCACTTTTGCTCGAAATGATTACATTCCGGCATTGAGCAGTACTACTTAGATGATTTCAGTACTATGAACTTACACAGTAAAAAAATGGTTCTTAAATAGGTTATGACCAAATATATAAGTAGTATTAGCAATAAATATGTTTTTTACCTATCTGGCTATTTTACAAATTAGTTTTTAACAAAACTATTTACCGGTGTTAAAATGCGTATAGAATCGGTTACAATTTTGGTTCTCTACACTGAACATGCTACCTTCTGTCACCTCAAAAAAAAAATTAAATCGAACCTTCTTTTTTTAAGAAAAATTGTCAATAAAAAGCTTTTTTCAATTGAATCCTATTTCCTCGGTGATATTTTTGGCCGTTAACGCGAGTGTTACACGAACTATTGGACGTTCTTAAGATATGTCGAAATCATTGACAATTAGAACGTTTTGTGGTCCAAGTTATTTGAATTGATTAAAAAATAGCAGAATTTGTACTAGCTAAACATATTTAAAGATTTTTTTAAGAGAAAACTTTTGGAGACAAGTATTTGTTCAAGGTTTTACTTCCTCCATGCTATTTCAGTGCCGACTTTAAATTATTTCTTTAGTTTTTGGATACATTAAAAAGTCAGACGGAGCCAAATCCTGGTTTAGTGGCCCAACTTCTTCGATTTCACCACCTTAGAAAGTTTGACTAAAACATTGGAGAATTTTTTGCGAATAATACTTATTCATGTAGTATGAAATAAAACAGGTTAATGAGGAATCCAGTTTCATCACCGTATCTGTTTTTCTTGGTCAAAAAGAGCCCTTCTTTGCCTTACATAAATCAAAATTTGCATAATACAAAGATTTTTAGAAGAAAAATAGTGTCAAAGGATTGGATCTTTAATTTTTTAACACATAATTATAAGATTGCTAAATACCGATTACAATTGTAGAGCTATATATGCATGTCGACCGTTTTTTTGAAATCTAAAACAAATAATTCTTATTTTCAATTTTTATAACTTTGTAAAACTTGTTTTTCATTACGAATGCTTTTCAGAATCTTCTCAGAAACTGTTCAAATTAAAGAAAAGTTTGGCATTTTTCATTCCTTTTTTGCCGCTCTGATTCAGCAAACGATCACATCAAAAATACTCTTTTTCTTTCGCAATTTGAAAATAAAAGAACACGAGATTTCTACGCATCCACCAAAGTCTATCCTAAAACCAAACTATTATGCGCAGCTGCAAAACGCCGTTTCTCAGTTAACACATTTTCCAAACAAAAAATGCCAGTATCGTGAATAATCATAGGCAATTAATCACATTCTTATAAATTTTGAGTTAAGATCTCAATAAAATTATTTTTTTAATAAAAAATAACCCTATACGGAATCATTTAACACATAAATAAAAGGGAAAAGTAAATCTATTTAAAATTGGCAAAATTGTTTTCAAAATTATACTTTGATTTTATTTTAAAGTGTTTTAACTTACTTCATCAATTTTAAACTTGAATTTTAAAAATTGTGCAGTAAGTAAGAATCCAAAAATGTTTTTTACTATCTAAAAGTGTATATTATTTGCAGCACTCATTTCAATGTCACGATCCGGTTTCAAATAAAACGCTCCTAATCTGTTGGATTAGTCAAGTTCTTATATTGTCAAATTAAAAGGTTATTTTTGATATATTAAACGTGAAATTATACAGACGTTATGAAACAGCTCTTTAATAAAGTAGGTCTTGAAAAATTCCATTTAAAATTAAAATCAGGTTCGCCAAATTGAAACTAACAAATCTACTACGCATTACGCAAAAGTTCACGGGTACTTTTATCAGCATTTTAATCGACTCTTATAAACGCATTTTTAATTAATCACATTAAAATTAATTAAAAGTTTAAATGCGCAATTTTGCAAAAATACTAAGACTATATAAGATGGCGGTTTAGCAGAAGAAATCAGTTGAGAAATCACTTTCATTTCAACACAATGACTTGCTGTGGAGGATACTGGAACGGGTGAGTTAGTAAATAAATTTTTAGTATTTTTTTAATTTTACAGTTTGAAAAATCCATTTAATTCTGAAATAGAAGAGTCAAATAATTTTTTAGCTGTACAGTATTATTAAGCTACGGGAATATGTGTGGAAGCGATCATTATCAATAAAGATTTTACAAAATAATGTAATAATTCTTAAATACTCTTAGCTAAGTGATTTGATATTTTTTATTTATTTTTCAGTTAATTTATTATAGAATCTATGTGTAGGATTTGATGATGGACATGTCTTCTACTTATACAATTAAGTAGAATCCGATCAAATAAATTTTTCCATAAAATTCTCTAGTACGAAATACCTAAAATGTTAGATATAAGTGTACTACTTTATTTAAAAGCCTAATCACATCTTTAACATTATTTTTTTAAAATAACATCATCTTTTCTTCAATTTATGAAGTTTAATACATTTTAATAAAAAGTGTATGATTAATTATGGGATTTGACTTCTAGAAACTTCTTTTCCATTGTTTGACCTTGGATGCCCAACTAGAATATTTACGAGCATTTACACTCACTAACTATCGATTTTCAATGCATTTTCAAACGCTTATAGATTTTTCCCACGCAGACACAATTTGACCTTGAATGTCTTCATCCAAACCCAAATTCCTCACTTTTCACCTATTTCCAAACCGAATTTCGCCGTTTCTTTTTGCATTTCAGCTGCCCAGGCATCTGCTGTGGTGGTGGCTGCGGGTGTTTTGACCACAACTGGTGTGGTTGCGGCTGCAACGGCTGCTGCGGAGGTCATGGCGGTCATGGAGGTTTTGGTGGATTCGGTGGCTGGGGTCACCATGGCGGATGGGGCCATCACGGCGGCTGTTGTGGTGGTGGTTGCGGTGGTTGTTGTGGCTGCTCTTGTGGAAGGTGCTGCTGCTAAGATGCCTCGGGAGAATCGCTACTGGTGCTCGTGGCTTCAGACCCCCTATCCTAGAGTCCTTTGTCGTTAGGTTATGTGGCGTCAAATAAAGGTGGAACAGCAGCATCATCGGATTATGAAATCCCGAATTTTTCATTACCTTAATCTGATTTCAAACAGATATCGGAAAGTGTAAATTAGTGGATTCTTAATTATCAATTAAGCCTGAACACAAAACAACGGTAACGAGTGAATTTATGTAATAAAATAAGATTACAAAAGTGACTATTTGATAAGATATTAATTTGAAGTTAGTTTGATTAAAAATTAAATTAGACACCTTTTACACTTTGAGTGCAGAAAATGGTTATAAATACATCAATTTCGTTAATTTGAATAGAAATATGTGAAATATTTAGAGACTGGTAATTATTGAAAATATTTCCCTTTTATTCTTACAATCATAAATGCCGAATTTTCAGGGCTACTGCTTTTTAATTCGAAAATTCGAAATGAAGTTTAAATTTAATTAGCTTATTCATTAAAACTGACAAAGTATTTGAATGAAATAACTAGTTAATCCATGCTCAGAATAAATCCTGGTTATGTCAAGACATTTACTTTCGTTGTATAAATAGCGCGTATTTTAGCGAAATTCTTATGTTTAATAATAACAAAACTGTTTTATCCCCCACTCAGTCTATAATTTAATGAATAATAGGGTAAAATTTTCAATAATTCAAAATAACTGTTTTCAGTTGTTATAATAAATTCCATTCCTATAATTTTAGCATCTCCAAGATGAAATTCAAATTTAGGTATAGATTTTGGTTTTTAAATAATAATAATAAATCAGCTCCATTTAAATACAATGAAAAGGTGAGATTCTTGGTGGTAGTTATATATAGTGATGACGTGTTTAAGTAGGGAAATTATCTCAAAAAAACTATTTTATTTTATTTATATAAATTTTTTATCCAGTTCTTTAAATATAGGCGGTTGACAGTTGCTTTACGAGGAAAAATCCGAAAATCGTGACTGGTGCCAGTAGCTAGGGATGTGAACTCTTAATTTAATTTATAAATGGACTTTGTGGCGTCAGTGATGACCGAAAACAGCAACTCAACTGCATTCATAAGGCCTTAAAGTACAAATTAGTTTTATTAGTTTTTAGCGTTATTATAACATCCTACATTTAATTTCAAATTTTAACTAGCAGCTATAAAAAATTAAAACTGAAATGTGTTAATTTTTTGGCTATGAAGCTTCCTAAAAATAATCTGTATACTAAACTAAATAATTACTTATTTCTTTCCAGAAATAGTCATGCAATTTCATTATTTTATTATCTCGAATCTTGCAACAGCAGCAGTGAAATGCTTTGTGAAAATTAATTAAATTGAGTATACAGTTTTCATTAGCCGAAATAAGGCATTTTCAGGCGGTTAATGTCCAATTTATTTTGCACCAATCGGTTATTCGAACAAAAACAGCAAAATTAATTGTCTAATTAATATATATTTACGAGGTATTAATGCTATCTAAAGTAATATGATTAGTAAAATTACGCTCTGTCTCTAGGATAGCAGGCCACCAGATAAACGGATGCGTAACGACTCAAAACATATATTCGTAGAAGTACAACGCGTCCTAGTAACAACATAAACAACTATACAAATTCTACAGTCATTAGCAAATGTAAAATAAATTATAGCCCAAAATAATCAGAAAATTATAAATATAATTTTCTGAAGTTGCAACAATAATTATGAACATTATTTATTTTAATAAGTGATTTTATTCTATAAAAATGTCTGCACATTATTTAATATTTTGAAATATGAATAATATGCAATATATTTGCACCACATATTGTAATATATTGAAATATATTATAATATTATGCAACAGATATATGTGTGTGTTATATTTATTATAATATTCTGAAATATGTGAAATATGTAATTTATCTGCGATCGCACTGAAAAACTATCAAACAGATTTGCTTTGAAATTTTTACATTGTTCCTTTTTAGACTCTTACAGAATATGCTAGTATTTTTAATTTCTGTCTTCATTTTGAATGTATATATATGGCGTTTTACTGGCAAGAAAACAAATTCTACTAAGACTCATTTAATTACCAAGTGATATTCTAACAAACACACCACAGTAGTCCACAAAGACATTTATTATAACTATACACCGGCGGAAACAACCAGGTCTACTTAAATGCGACAATTTCAGCGCCTTTTAGAAACAGCAGCCTCCGCAACTACAACCGCAGGCACCGCCACAACCACCACCGCAACAGTTGTTATAGCAACCGCCACCAGGGAAACCACCGTAGTGCCCACCGTGCATCAGACCGAAGGAGCCGCCATGAGACCCGTATCCCAATCCATAGCCGTAGTTACCGTTTCCGCAGTAGCCAGTGCAACCACAGCCACAACCGCAGCGATCAAAGGGGTCGAAAAAGTAGTTGTAGTACATGTTGGGATAGCCAAAACTGAATAAAATTAGAAAAGAAGTAATAAATTAATAAGTTTGAACCCAAAAAGGCAAGCTAGAGTGCCAGGAAACCTTGAAAATGGGCTGTGAGCCGCACATCATTTTAAAATATTACGGACTTACGTAATCACAGATGGTAAATGCATTTCAAATTTTAAAAAGTTAGCATTTTGAGAATAGAAAATTAACTTTAGAAAAAATGATCTATTTGACGAAAACATAAATGTTTGAGATGTTAAAAAATAGTCATTAAAATTTAACTGTGAAGAATTAATATATTTTTATTCAAGCACAAAATATCCTTTATATCTAGGCTCCATTTGTGCAGAAAATTAGCAATGAAATATATTGAAATAAAACATTTTTAGATAAATTTTACTGTAATGGAGTGTAAAAGATATTTTAATGCACTGGTTTTCTTATACAGTTAAAGCAATAATTATCAGGCATTAAAAAGAGCTATTTTTAAAATATTAAGTATTTGTAAAATTTAAAATATTTTTTCTATATTTATATATACATGGAGGTTTTAGACTCATCTTTTCGAACTTAGCGTTTCATATTTATATTGCTTTGTAAGATGAGAAACAAAATAAAAATGCTTATAAAACAAATAAATATGTATTTACAGTAAAATTTTAATTTGTCAAATGCATCTGTTAAATTTTGAGCAATTTTGAAGACTTGGAGTTCACTCAACAAAAGTTATAATTGGGGTCATAAAAAAACTAAATTTGAAAAAATACATAGATTTGATTAGAGATCAAACCAATAAAGCAAAATTTGCTTTTCTAAATTAAGAAATAAAAATTTCTTCGTGGCTCTCATAAATATAAGCGGGAATTGATTCAAAATGAAGAATCTTTATTATAAACCGAAATTGTTTAAGTTAATAAAATGCGATAAACTAAGAAAGGCATTAAAGACATTTTCCGCAAAAATAGCACAAAAACAAACCATTTATATTTTTTGACGAAAAATTAAAAATAAATTTGGAAAGATGTCGGAAGTTTTCAGCTTATAATCGGTATACCGTATAATGAAAAATTGAACAAAATAAAGTAAACATATTTATTAAATATAAATAAGTATTTTCGTTTAAAACTTTTAATAAATAAAATGGAATCAAAGTTTTAAAAAATATATTAACAGGAATTATAGAGTTTTTATGTATATGTCCATTTCAGGATGTCAAAAAGTAAGATTAATTCATTACGTTACCCGCCATAGTTACCACCGCGATAATACATTTCCACAGCAGATGAAATTTATTTTCTCACTGTTTCACCTGTTTAAAGCGTCGATTTCCAGCTGCTTTTATACTCAGATGCTAAAAACGCTTTTTATTGGCCAACTTCAGGTGATAATGATCACGGGACAAAATATTTCCACGCACTTTAAAGACTTTCTGGAGACATTCTTCACAGAGTTAATGAAAAATTTTACTTAAATTGAAAATAAAAATTGCGCTGAATTGCGTTAAAACTTACTTAAATGTAAAAATGTTAAATATGTTCTATTCACCAGGAAAATAATCACTAACTGTAATTGTGAAAGCACGGAAAATTTACTTATAAGAAGTTATTTATGAATACCACGGTAATCTGCATGAAATCTTAATTTTTTGAACAAAAAAATTTATCGTTTCGAATTTGATTTCTTGGAAATTAAAACGCTATCTGCTAAAATACATAACTATATATATATATAATCTATATGCTAACGAGCAAGTTGGAATAATTTTGTAAATACATATTTTGCTCACCTTTTTTAGAACAGTATTTAATTTTGCAGCCAGCCATTTTTCAAATTTAGAAATATCTAAAGGAACATTCTAAAAAATTAAGAGCTCAAAATGTATACTTAGTTGTCAATAGTTACAAAAGCCAGCATTTTTAAACTAGTGATGTCTTGCCTCAAACTGATTAAGAAATATATATTGTGCCATGTATACAAATAATTAGTAGTCGCTTTAAAAACGCAGATAGAAACAATAATAGATTTAAAAAACCTAATTATTAATCGTAAAACCAGGTAGGAATATTTAAATATAATGGTGTTATCTTGATGTGGTAACGAAATTAGTTCAGATACCGGCAGCCAATATTTATTTCTATGATTTTTCAAAAAATCTATAGAATATTTAAAAAAACGATATTTGAAAAAAATTTTGATTTTATGAGTCATATAATTTTAAAAGCAGGCGGTTTAAAATTTCAAAATGAGCTTTTTATAGAACGAAAAGTGATTGCTTTCTTCTATGCTTTGAAATTTATTAATGATAATCTACACTAATCCTGTTGCTTGGTTAATAAGATTCATTAAACACCGTTAATTAAAGTTAATTTAATCAAAATAAGCAAAATTTGGAAAAAAATCACAGCGATTGTTTTAATTTTCAATTCAGTTTTCATTTTAAATTAAAGTGCTACCCATTAGGCATTGCCTCATCATTGAGTAGATTTTGTTTTTAACGCTTATTAATATTTCTAGGACAAGCTTTTCATGCTAATTAACTATGAAAATTTTTAGTTTTTTCTTCTAAAAATTAGCGTTCTCTGGGGAGTTTCTTCAACAAAATCAATTTTCTTTCATTTAAAGTGCAGGCGAAAGTACTCATACCCAATTGCGTAGATATGAAAGTCTTTAGCGTATATAAACAGGCATACCACTTGCGATTTCAGCTATCGTTTCACAAGAAGATACAATGACTTGCTGTGGTGGATACTGGAACGGGTATGTTTCAGTTGAATATAAAAATATATTTTAATAAAAAAACTTAATCAACATTTTACTGAATCATGTTGATCCAAAACGAATTGATCTACGCATTTCATCAAATCACTACCAAATTCATGCATTTTGTAAAGGACATTTGGAAAATATTTTGAAATGTTTTTTACAATTGATTTGTTTCAGAAACCCTCGCATTTGCTGTGGACCCAGCTTTGGATGCTTCGATCATAACTGGTGTGGCGGTTTTAACTACGGTGGTTATGGCTACAACTTTGGGCACTTCGGTGGTTGCTATGGATTCGGGCCCAGATGGTGGTTCTGAAATCGCTAAAAACGTCTCGCTTAGATTTTATAGCTCTTGTCGAAAAAAAATTAAATTGGTTGAGAAAGCCAAATAAATGTGTGTTGGAATGATACTCCGACTTGTTTTGGATGACAGCAATAAGTCCTTGATTAGACCAACGGAGATAGGAAATTGTTGATATTCGTTAGAATTAGTATTAATTTATACTGCCTAAAATATAGTTAGTTTAAAATATAAAAATTTTAAACTTTTAATTCCGTGATTTAGCAGTTTCTCCTCTTCTTTTAAATGCTTAGTTTTGAAAGATGGTTAATTATTGTTGGAAACTCATTTTTTCTACGAAAAAAAATCTGCAGAAAAGCCAAAAAATCATTTGCAATTTTAGTCATATTTAGTGATTAACTGACCAATCGAAAAGCTGTGAAATAAAATAAAATAAATATTTTTGATGCCTTTTGGTGTTTGCAAAAAACGATTTTTTAGTAAATTAATTCTTTGACGTATGGGCTTTCAACCAATTGGCAAATGCATATTCTACTCAAAAAAGCCCGTTTTGTTAAAAAATCTGATTATTGTGATTTTAATAAATATTTTTCACTAAGTAACCTTAAACTAATATAAAAAATGTTATATATATACCAAAAATTAAAAATTTGTCTGAAAAACGTTAAAAGTAGGCTGCATTTTTGCAATAATAAAATATATGATTCAGTAAATACATCAAGCATTTTACTAATAAAGTGATATATTTATTACAAATTTTGATTTTTGTATTTTTTATTTTGGTTATTATATACAGTTGCTTAGTAGACAAAACTTACCTATTTTGAGACGTAGGTAGGAAAACTCGAATGTCAATCTTTGTATTCAAACAATTTTAAATTTAAAGTCTCTTTGTTAAATACTGATTCAAAAACAGTCATTCTTAAATTTACAAAATTTCCAAGGGTATTTTAAACTGAATACGTTGGAAGTGATTAGTTTTGCGCTTTTAAAGTTACTATGTGATAAATGAACTTTTACGCAAGAAATTTGGCACGTCCTTAGTAACTGCGCACCTCTTAAAGATCTTCATTAACAAGAAAAGATGGATTTAAAAATATTTTTTAGCTTTTAAAATGCAGGTAAATTGTGTTTTGCTGAAAAATGTGAATTTTGTTAAGGAAATTGCAAATTTTATAGACTTGATTAACCTTTATCAAGCAAAATGGATAAAAAATATATCGCTGCGGATATTAGAGGTATTATTAAATAAAACTTTTACTTGCACGAAGTTTCAATAAATTTTTAGACAGATAATTGCAAAATTTGGTTAAAATCGAAATGAAACGCACAATGCTATTAAAAATCAAGTTTTTATTAACGTCATCTTCAAAAGGTTCCCTTCAACTATATGCCCCCAAAAACCACTTAGATTTTCATTTTAATTCGCTTCCTTTGTCGAATTTTTTTCAAAAGTGATTAAGCTGAAGCATCATTAACACGTAATTTGTACTCCGCATCACCTAAACACATAAGGCTATTTGAAAAAAATATTTTTATTGCATTCTAGAAACTACATATATGTTAAAATTAATCTCATATTTCTCAAAGGTTTACATCATCTAGTGTATTAAAAATTCGAATAAGAAGGAAAAAATTTGTCGGTACTGGAGTCACTTTTGATCATAAATATTTAATTAAATAGATTTTTTTAATTTTAAGTATCTCCAGATACTTTGGTTATTGAAGCAATTTCATCTCATTTCTCTAATTATTTACGTAATTTCGAATCCAATGTATTTATTCAATGGCATATTAATTCTTAAAAAATAGATTTAGCATAAAATTTTCATATGTTACCTATTTTTACAAACAACTGGATACAATTTAAAAATAGGAAAAACCAACTGCCTTCATATTAACATTCTTTAAAGCATTAAAATCGTAAAAAGTTGAAAGACATGCAAATATTATTGAAAATTGAAATTATAGACTTAAAGTCATTTCAGCAAATCGTGATGTAAACAATGTGGCCGCTCAGAGTCGCTAAACAATTTTATTTTTAGTTCATTATTATAAAAGGATTTGATTCAATTAAAATATAAGCTATTTTATTAATCGATGACCTTATTTTGTAAATATACTCGATTCCTAAAAAATTATTCTAAAAAATTACAATTTTATTTGCAAAGTATAAAGCAAAGATGTGTTGAAATATTAATATGCTTTTGTTTTTGAAAAAAAGGCATGAAATATTCTCGACTCAAAATCCAAAATTTTAAAGTAATTATTCCTAACTTTAAAAAGTCAAAACTTGCTAAAAGAACTCATTTTAAAAATAAAAAATAAAGTTATTAAAAAGGTCAATAATGGGAAAAAAACAAATGGACTTTAAATAAATGCGCCAAAGCACTTTGTGCGTGAGATCTATGTCAGACTATATAAAGAGCCGCTCTTTTTCAAACTCAGGAAGAAAAAATCTAATTATGGGCTTCTTCGGTGGGTTTTGGAACGGGTAAGTGCGTTTAAAATTTAAATTTAAAATTGAAAATATAAGAAGAGTTATAAGGTGGCTTTGTTCAACATAAAGCCACTGAAAATGAAAACATGATAGGTGTTTGCTTTGAGATTTTTACATCAGCAATAAAGAATTTCAGACATATCCAAGTAAAAATCTCTTTTTTTCCTAAAATAAAGTAATTCAATTGATTTTTTTGATCGGTCCACACGCCGAAAAATTATTTATTTTAATTCTACAAATTCTAGCTGTCCTGGCTTCTACACTGGACCCTATTGTTACCCGTTCGATTTCACTGCTTGTGGCTGTGGTTACGGCTTCGGATACGGACACGGATACGGATACGGACCTTCGGTGGTTACTATGGCAACTGCTGTGGTGGTGGCTGTTGCGGCGGTTGTGGATGCTGCTTCTAGGGGAAGACTTAGATCCTCTCAACACGTTAACAAGTTGCCAACATTGTGGATTTCCAATTGAAAGGCAAATAAATGTATAAATACCCCAAAATCTTGCCCTATTTCAATTTGGATTTTTCGATGATATATCGATATTTCAGTAGGAAGCCTAGGGTATAATGCCACAAACACTTCTGGTATACATTTATCGAAAAAAGCATGCAAGTTAGAGTAGAAAACTCATGCATCCAGGTAATAAGCATCTTTAAGAACTGCTGACAATCAATGAATTGAGGATGTAATTTTATTTAAAAGTGTAGCTGCCCGATCAAGGTCCGATTCTCACGTGAGCTTTGCAGTCACGAAGAGAGAGTCTGTTTTAGTGACCTAAGACTGTCATAGCACAACTTAACAGGAACACCTCACAGTGGAGATGACCACTCAAGAAATTTCATCGAGTCGCATTGCCAATCACACCTGCCTTAAAGACTGTAGAGACCATTACAAAACTTCATTCTATGTGTGAAGACGGAAACAATGTTAATTTAGCATTTCACAATGCTTCCTATACATTTTTAGAGATGCCTAGCAAAAAATGAAGATTATGGCTGAAGAGCCCAATGGAATGTAACGACTTCTGACATTCGCTGAACATGGGACACGAGTTAAAACATGTTGTCAGAAATTTAAGAAAAAATATTCTTAACAAAAGTTGTAGTTATTTTTAGGTTTTAAGTACGCTAACTTTTTATCAAAGCGAATTTGTTGCAGTCCAAATCTAGTAAATTAAAGAATGAAATGTTCTAGAAATTTATGAGCTTTAAACGAAAGGCGTTTATTTTCTGAAAAATTTGTTATAAGAAATTATGCTATAATTTTTAACAACATTAAATCGTACTAAAAAATATATTTATATTTCGAATGAAATTTTAGACAGTTATACATTTTGAATTGGGTGTTGACAGCATTCAGAGTAACCTTAGATATTTTAGCTGTCGTCTCCTTTTCATTTTTATAAAATTATTTTTCTTTCCAAAAAGGCAGTATTTTTTCTAAGTATTTCTATTGACAACAGTATAAAAGTTTGTCTAGGAAGGTAAAAAGTAGTTGAAAGTTATCATAACCAAATATAAATTTGCTCATTTCGGGGTATGTTTTAAAAAAACAAGCTCAAATGGACACTAATTCGTTGTTTTAATTACGCATCTACGTAATGAACTCTGACAAGGCCACATATTAAACTTGAACATTACAGCGATGTGATAGGACAAATGCGTTCTTGACCACCAAACTAAATCGGCATTTCGATGGTAAATATATGACGATATCTATCGGTTTTTACCTCGAAACCTTGCAAAAGACACCAAAGAAAAACACTTCTTTGATGTTTATTTGACAAACTAAGATGGCCCGGCAACACTTAACAGCAAAAATTTGGTGCGAAAACACCACTTTCGTAGAAAACGTCTCAGACGTAAACGAGCAATTTTTATTTTTACGAATCCTAAAAGATGGTCATTATGGGAATGAATAAGTGGACTTTCGGTAAATGCGTCAAGGCACTTTAATCGTGGGAACCGCCACAGACTATATAAACAAGCGCATTTTTAAACTCACTCATAGAGACAGAGTTTGACTCGAAATAGGACCATGTTTGGTGGATATTGGAACGGGTAAGCAAACATCCAATTCATACCATCTTTCAAACCACCAACCACCAAATAGGCGAGATATTCAATAATTAGATAACTTGGCGTCTAACTAATTTCATCAATCTACTATTTATGCTTTTTCAAGGTACCCTGGCTTCTACGCTGGTCCCTGCTGTTTCCCGTTTGATTTCTGTCCCTGCGGTTGTGGCTGCATGGGCTACTGCGGCTATGGCCTCGGATACGGATACGGATACGGACCATTCGGTGGTTACTATGGCAACTGCTGTGGTGGTGGCTGTTGTGGCGGTTGTGGATGCAGATGTGGACGATGCTGCTTCTAGAGGAATCTTCGACACCACCTAAACTATTTGCCACTCATCTATATTTTCAATTTAAATGCTGAAAATGTGTAAATATTCAAAAAGTGTTGTTCAGTTCTGATGAATAAATATGCGATTATATCAAATGTAACCGTATTTATCATCTTGCGAGTTGGGTAAATATCTTAAATAAAAATTACAACTATAAATCCAATTGGGTAAAAATTAAAGTATCCAAAATTGAAAAGTGAAAACTTAATATAAATTAAATTTTAATATTTAAATAGCAATTAATTAAATTAATATTAAATATTAATTAATATTAATTAAATTAAATAATTAATTAAATGAATTTTGAATAATATTTTAAATATTAATTAAATTAATATTGATCTTCGAAAAAATATTGCGTTTTTAAATTATGTAAGTGCACTTGTTATAACTCCTTCAAGTTGCCAGACGATGCCCAAAAATGCTTTTACTTTGTAGTATATACAAAACATATTGTTAATAAAAAGTAATTTTTAAAAGAAAATGATATTGGTGCCAGAAAACTTGGATCATATAACGGCTGCTAAACTGGAAAAGTTAGTTGAAAAATATCATCTAAGTTGGAAATTCTTACCAATAATGCTAATAAATGCACTTGTTTAAATTCCAAAATTGAGCAATTAACTGCCTTATATTTTTCTTTGAAGTTGTTTGTACAAAATGGTGACTAATGAATCGAGTTGAAAATAACAACCAGGAACTTTTTAAAATTTGGAAATTAACAACTTGATGAGCATAATACAAAACAATGGGATCGAGGGGTGTATAAGTCTAGACTTCTTCTTTACTAAGTTAAATTCGCAAACCATTTTAATCTGCTGTGGTCTGACCAAGTCCCAGTACTCATCTCAGCCTCAGATCTGAGTCGTAGCCACCAGAATCAACAGAAACCAGTGATATATATAGACCATAGACAAAATAATGGAAACACACCACATTTTGTACACAATCAAAACTTGGCATATCTTAGTTTTCATGTCAATCATTCCTTTATTTAATATTTTTACTTAGATATTTGTTTTTATCGGTATTTAAAAGGAAAAGACGGTTGTAATCATCTACAAATGTCAGCCATATCGGGCTGTCATAGATGCAAAATCGTTGGTGCTCCTGTGACGGGCTGTCAAGAAGTCCTGTCTCAGATGTACTGATTGACGACTCTAAAGAAGAACAGCAAAAACGCCGTCCTCAACCAACCGCAGATCTTGTCGAAAATCGAAGTAGTTGACAGCTGAGAGGGACCGTCGCATTCCTAATGCAACTGCTGGAGAGGATGCCAAGACCACGGCTCTCAGAGTAACCGCAGAGCTCAGTGAATGCCGAGAAAAGCCAGTTTCTATCAAGGAAGAGCTGGAGTTTGAGGACCTCTGCTCTCAGTGTCGATAAGTGTATTTAAGGCGTTTAGAGCGGTTAAGTGGAAACCCCCAAAATTAATCTGTGTTCCGAGCAGTGAAAAACGTACTTTATTTGATGGATCATCGTTCGACACACCACTTTAAATTTCCGGTTGAATTTTAATGGACTCAAAAGGTGGATTTAAACGGCAATTAAATAAATTTTGCTGACCTTTTAAGGTGTTTCCACTACTTTGTTCACCCACTGTAACTTCGAAAATAAGTTAGGTGGAGTTTGAAATGATCCAGATCATTCATGCCTAGGCGACAACGAAGTTGGAGAAACAAATGTAGTGGGAATCGTCTTGAAGTCCTTATGATTCATCACCACAAGTCTGAATACCTTGCTGACATGTCATTTCATTAATTAATAAAACTCAAAAGCGTAGCTGCCCGACTAAGGGCTGATTCTCTTCACCGACTCAGCTACACGTGAGCTTTGCAGTCACGGAGAGAGAGTCTGTTGTAGTGACCTAAGACTGCCATAGCACAACTCAACAGGAACACCTCACAGTGGTGATGACCATCAAGAAATTCCATCGATTGGGCATTGACAATCACACGTGCATAAAAGTGTGTGGAGACCATTAAAAAAACTTCAATCCGAGTGTGCCTTAATGCCTGAAAATGAATGACTCCTTTACAGTTTCTTTCATGTGCATTAGAAAAAAATTGAGGTTATGGTCGAAAAGCACATTGAATGCCTTTTGATAACGCTTCCGTCGTCCAAACAGCCGTCTTATTTGGGTCCTTCGTCCGTAAATCTCATAGAAGTGGTAATGGGAGACTCGAATGTGGCGAATTCTGGCATTCGCTGAACTGTGGAAACGCAAGTGAACACGGATCATGGGACACGAGGTAACAACTTGTTGTCAGAATTTTAATAAATATTCATAGTAAAATTTTCAGTAACTTTAAATTTTTAGGGATACTACAACTTCTGGTGAAAGGAAATTTGGAGTAGTCTAAATCTAGTGAACCATAGAATGAAATACTCGACCGGTTTATGAGCTTTAAAGAGAAGGCATTTATTTTCGAATAAAATCGCTCCGAATATGATACTTTGAATTTAAAACATATTTGAAAGTGTTTTTGATTGCGACAATATGAAGAATTTCAAAAAAGAGTTGCAAGATTTGAAATTCTACTATAAAATAATTTATATAAGGTCTATTTTAAATATTTCCTCAAATGGTGACTAATCGGTTTAAACGTGATTACAAAATAAATATCTTTACTTAAGCATCTACGAAATGAACTCTGATATGATTGCTTCACCACCAAACTAAATCTGCACTTCGATAGTAAAAAAATGTGACGAAAACTTTGGGTATTTAAATAAAAAACATGCGAAAGAAACCAAAGAAAAATCTATGCTTTTGCTGCTTATGAGACAAGTTAAAACGGGCTGGCAACATTTAACCGCCAAAACTTGGTTCGAAAACACCACTTTCGTAAAAAACCTCTCAGATGTAAACGAGCAATTTCTCCATTGAAAAGAATTCCAAAAGTTTGTCATTATGGGAGAGAATAAGTGGACTTTTGGTAAATGCGTCAAGGAACTTTAACCGTGGGAACCACCACCGACTATATAAACAAGCGCATTTTCAAACTCAGACATACAGAGAGACAGACAGAGTTTGACTCAAAATAGGACCATGTTTGGTGGATATTGGAACGGGTAAGCAAACATCCAATTCACACCATCTTTCAAACCAACAAACCACCAAATATGCGAGATATTCACTAATTAGTCAAATTAGCGTCTTACTAATTTCATCAATCGACTGCATAACTGCATAAATCAAGTTTTAATTTTTTTGCAAATTCAAGGTGCCCTGGCTTCTACGGTGGTAACTGCTGTGGACTCTTCGATTTCTGTCCCTGCGGCTGTGGCTGCATGGGCAACTGTGGCTACGGCCTCGGATACGGATACGGATACGGGCCATTCGGAGGTTACTACGGCGGTGGCCTTGGCGGTTATGGTGGCTACGGCGGCTACGGAGGTGGTTTCTATGGCAACTGCTGTGGTGGCGGCTGTTGTGGTGGTTGTGGATGCAGATGTGGACGATGCTGCTTCTAGAGGATGACTTAGGTCCACACACCAAGTTCACCACTTATCTAAATGTGCATTCTCAATTGAACAGCAAATACATGTATAAAGCACTCGATGATCTATTCTATTTTAGTTTACGTTATTTCAATTATAATGCTATTTTAGCAAGAAACATAAACTGCAGTGTTTGAAAAACCTCTGATAAATTTATCGTCGAAAAATCGGGCATTCAAGCATGATAATCTCTGGAAATCTTGTAAATCCAATTGGTGTACTTTCCAAAACGGACCCAAATGTTAACTTGCTATTGCAATTTCTGTTCTGCTCGTTTTTAAGTCAATAATTTAAATAGAAATTGCAATTAAACACTTCTCATTCTGAAGTAACCAGCTAATTTGAAGTAATGTGGACGATGTAGTCGATAAAAGCTACCAACTGATGGTCTTTCCTAATCATGAAATTCACTAATCGATGCGGACCGTCCAATAGGGTGAATTTAATCACCTTTGGTCCAGTGAATGTGCCATAGCAGTACGAGAACGGCGTAGACGCGACAAACCAGTTGATCGACCGCGCTGTGTGCTCAAACAGGGATTAACCTTGGTTTCTCTGGGTGTAGAAGCCGTGGTCAATTCCATTTAGAGCTCTGCCGACGGTATGTCTCAGCCAGCAACTTCAACATTCTGCCAGGCCTCTCCTCTCCTTCAAAGGCAGTCATCACCTCTGAGGCAGTATCTGAGGAACGCTGAACGTTTGGGGCATTTTCTACCACACCAGCCCCGAAAATGTGGTTGCCTCTTCGAAAGTCCCTAATGTCTGAGATTATAGGTGTTTGCAAAGCATTTTATAAAAATCTGCAATAAGAAACACATTGAATGTACATTAAAATGTTCAAAATGATGTTGGGTATTTCCACTATTATGTCCAACATGTCTAGTAGTAAGAGACTGGAACGCGGGTGCAGAGGCACACGCACGAAGAAAGTATTTCCTAATTCAAAAAAATACCCACAACAATTTTCTGTGATAGGGTAGGTCTACAATAGGGTCCAAGGTGAGAGAACATCGAGGATGGAAGTGTGAACTTGCATTGGGAGAAACAACCAGCACGTGTTGGATGAGGTGCTGCTTGTGCGCTGCAGTAGGGAGAGTTGTGAGCGCTTATTCTGGCGACGTAACACACATTGTGACTAAGCAATTTGGGCTTCATAGTGTCTTGTTCTTAAAACCTATCCACATCAGCGCAGCACATAAGCGCTACAGGTTTCGATTACTTGTGAGATGCAATCAGAGGATGCACTGCATCCACACTTCTTTCCGACTTTGGCTCATATTATTTGCAGAAGCATCCAGAAATACTTGGCCACAGATTTAAAAATGATTTTCAGTGATGAAGCGGATGGTGATAATCAGTATTTCATAAAACAATGCTGCATTTTCCTTACAATCGCACATTGTCTCTACTTGGAAAATAAGTAACATGAGCTATTTAGTCATAAAGTAATATTCGAAAAATTGACAAGTCGAAACATCCACAAAACTATTCAATTTTAATAAAAAAACATTTATTTGAATGCACTACTAACCACTTAGACTTATTTTTGGGCTATTGTAATATGGAAAACAACAACCTCGTCTCAAAATAGAAACCTCGTGGACTACTCGGATTTTGCGATTCCTTGTTGAATTCGCTGGATTAAAATATTATGATTATGTTTATTATTATCATTGACATGCTAATATCTCATCTTTGTGAAGTCAACAATACAAATTTGACTTTCTTAATTTTCATCTACATCTAGGCAGAAAAGAGAACTCTTAAGTAGATTCAAGTCCTAAATGATGCATTATGGACGAATCAAGCGCACTTTCGATAAGTGCGCCAGAGCACTTTCAGTGTGGGATGAACAGACGTCGATATAAACAGACGCCACTTCAAATCCGGACAAGAGAAGTGAGACACTAAGCATGGCCCTCTTCGGCGGATTTTGGAACGGGTAGGAACACAGTTACTTCGAATTCAACATTAACAAGCATTAGATATATGCTTTTGCAGTGACAGAGCTATAGAATGTGACGCAATTAGCAAAAAACAACTAGTTTGGCAGTTTCACTGGGCGCCTATAACTAAGCAGATATCGCAGTACAAACGGAATTCATATCTATTATTTGAGAGTTGCAGAAAGTTTATGAATAGAGGAAATGACACTCTTTTTCATAAATTCAGCTACCCTGGCTTCTACGCTGGTCCCTGCTGTTTTCCGTTCGATTTCTGTCCTTGCGGTTGTGGATGCATGGGCTGCTGTGGCTACGGCTTCGGATACGGATATGGATACGGATACGGACCCTTCGGTGGTTACTATGGCAACTGCTGTGGTGGTGGCTGTTGTGGCAGTTGTGGATGCAGATGTGGACGATGCTGCTTTTAGAGGAAGACTTAGAGCCTCTCAACAAGTTAACCAGTTGCCAACATTGTGGATTTCCAATTGGAAAGGAAATAAATGTATAAAATACCCAAAAATCTTGCTCTATTTAGATTTGGATTTTCGGGGATACATTGATATTTCAATCGGAAGCCTAAGGTATAATGTTCCAAATACCTCTGGTATACATTTGTCGAAAAAACCATGCATGCTAGAGTAGAGAACTCATGCATTCAAGCAATAAGCATCTCCGAAATTAGCAAAAGTAAACATTTAATCCAATCCGC